>APFE031596094.1:70941-89762 GCA_000404065.3 Pinus taeda | reverse complement strand
CAAAGAAGACCATTTCATAGAGATGGCAGATTTTGAAAATATTCATATTATTATGAATAGCAATAAATTAATTGTTTAAACTTTATTGTTATTGGTCATATTTCAAAAAGAAAAAAACACAAACCTTACCACTATTTTAGAAATTTCAAGATATTTCAGAATCTACCGTCAAGATAAGTTCAGCAGCAATGGAGCCAACACTCTGCTCACTGTACTTAATTAGGGTTGAAAGCACAGTCACCTGCCATGGCATCTGTCAGTTTTTTTGTGTCTCATAACAGCTGTAAAGGTTCTGGTGAAGATCTTTGAGTCTGGTCAAGCGTTAAGGTTTAGATCTTGTCAGCGGAAGCTTCTTGTTTTATTTTCGTTCCTTGCAGGGCGATAGCCAATAACAAGAGGTTATAGCAACCGCTGCAACAACTCGTTTATATTCTCAATGCAAAATCTTGAATCAAGAAAGGAGTTTTCAGAAGAAATTAAGAAAAAACCCAACACCAGTGCCAGGTATGCAAATAGTGATTGAGGACTGCCAACGTGAAAGATCATCTACGCCCACAAACCTATCATGCCTTCCATACCTACGCTCTGTTTCCGTTGTGTAGGATGGGGATCTTGTTTTTTCAATCTATTTGTCAGGGTGGTAGCCAATTGGCCGCAATAGTTAGGATCTAGTATAATGTATTATCTAACAATGGAAAAAATATGAATACCTTATGGTAGCCAATTGGCCGCAATAGTTAGGATCTAGTATAATGTATTATCTAACAATGGAAAAAATATGAATACCTTATGGTAGCCAATTGGCCGCAATAGTTAGGATCTAGTATAATGTATTATCTAACAATGGAAAAAATATGAATACCTTATGGATTCTTGACCTTTTTTGTAACTTGCTACTGTGTAGATATTGCTATAATGCTAGAGTGAAAAAAGAAAACAATGAAACCAGCAGAAGTTTTAAGAATTTAAGAGGCCAAACAAAATCTTGCTAAAGAGTGAAAAGTTTTTAAAGATTTTTAATGTTTTAAAACATTTTTTATTAAATCAAAACCCCATCCGATCTAAAATATGCAGAGGGATCTGTTGAAAGGAGTGTAATGCCCTTAACATTGCCATTTAGTTTGTGGCGTTCACCTTCAAGAACAGATAATTTCCATTCAGTCTGTTCGATGGAGTGAGACGCCATAATTTCACTTATAAACGATTTGTCAAACACACAATACTAAACAGAAAGAAGGACTGCATGTATTCGAAGTTCCAACTAAACAGAGAAAAGGACTGCATTATTTTTTTTATTTAAAGCACAAGCAACTTTCAACTTATCTTCTTGGCTTGAAAGTGTAACTAATGACAGTGACAAAAACAAAATAGAAAAACAAAGAGAGACGCAGTGGCATAGAAATCTCTCGACCAATCTTCATGGCTTGAAACCACATTTATTGTAAACTAATAGCTATAGAGAAAAGTATCATATATTGTTTACTACTTTGTACAGTTCATAGGGAAAAAATCAACGTTGTCCACTTTATATAGGAAGTAGTTTCAAGGTTCGCCATGAAAGTGTAGCTTAACCCTAAATATTAAATTCGGTTTGAAGCAGAGAAGATGGGGTGGTGTGGCAGATGATCAGTTGAGAAATGGTGGCAGTGTCTGGGCGTTTATTTCCTCTACCAAATAAATGCACGACCTTTGAACGTTATGCCATGTTTTATAATACTGGCGCAGTAATTTATTCTCTACCGTCGGTTCCCAACAGGCAGTAATTATGTGTCTCAACAGGATTTGCTGCTGAAGAGTTTTTACATGTTGCCCATGCGTCTTCTTGCCAAGATGAGAACTCTTTCGAGACAATGGAAAGAATTGCTATCCTCTGATGCCCTGCAAAGAATTTATTCAAATTTTTCAGTGCACTCCTTCCCAGGATTTTTGGTTCAGCTTGACTGGACGAGGGAACGTATTGCGGAAACATGGGTTATATAATACCTAGGAGGTGATAGTTTAGACATGAACATTTACAAAGCTCCTTTGACTTCTGATGTCGTCATTGTGGATGCCTGCAGGAATATCTACTGTTCTCATAGAATGGGAGATAGATTGGGTCTTTCCATAGGCAATATTGCTACTGGGTCCTCTAGACGTCTGCGTAATCCTAGCCCTCTCATCTGGTGGAGCTTCATTGTGATGGATTGTGATGCAACTAGGAGGCGATGCACTATTCTGCTAGGTGAAAACAATAATAGATGGGGACAAGCAGCTGACAATAATATGGTGATGCAGATTTATGACTCAGAATCCAACGCATGGACTAGGGTTGCCATGAAAGTACCGCTGCGCATTTGCCATGAAACTGTAGCTTAACCCTAAATATTAAATTCGGTTTGAAGCAGAGGAGATGGGGTGGTGTGGCAGATGATCAGTCGAGAAATGGTGGCTGCGTCCCAGCGTTTATTTCCTCTACCAAATAAATGCACGACCTTTGAACGTTATGCCATGTTTTATAATACTGGCACAGTAATTTTCTTGTCTACCGTCGGTTCCCAACAGTCCGTAATTATGTGTCTCAACCCAACCTGACCTGGGCGCATAGATGTCAAGTGGAAAGTGAAAAGTTTTTTAAGGTTTTTAATGTTTTATTTAAAATTTTTTATTAAATCAGACGGCTGATTTTTGTTCAATCGTCTAGAAAAAGATCTAACAGCTAAAATAAGGACAGAAAAGCATTTGGGGGAGTTCATTTCAGAGGGAAACACCTTACGACGTAATAAAATAGATGGCATAGGACAATTTCTCCTCTACCTGACATAAGGATACCCCTATGGCATTGTGTGAGGCATCAGCATGAATATGAAAAGGGAGGGCCTAGTTTGGGCCTTGAAGAATTGGTGCAGTGGTTAACTTACCCTTTAAAATGTCTAAGGCCTCTTGACAACTTTTTGACCATATAAACTCTAAATATTTTGCCAACAACCCAAATAAAGGAGAGGCCAACTTGATAAAGTCCTTTATGAACCTTTGGTAGTATGCAGATAACCCCAAGAAATTCTTGACATCCCTCTACTTTTGCAGAGGTGGGACCCTTTATATGATTGCCATTTTGTTCGGGTCCACTTGTAGTCCTTACTGAGATATTGAATGTCCAAGCACAATCCCTTCAAACATTAAGAATTCACATTTTTCCAAACTAAGATATATGTTCATTTCAATGCATTTGTGCAATAATTTGCCTAGATTAGTCAGGGCTTCTTGAAAATCACAGCCATAAGGCGTTAAATCATCCATATAAATTTCCACCACATCATGTACTAATTCGATGAAAATACTCAAGACCACTCTGGAAAGTGGCAGGAGCATTGCATAGGCCAAAAGGAAGGGTTGTATAGGAAAAATCACCCTAAGGATAGGTGAATGTGGCCTTATCCTGGTCTTCTAGGTAGATTTGGATTTGGTTGTACCCACCGAATCCATCTAAGAAAGAAAAAAAACTTCTTCCGTGTAAGGCTATCTAGCACTTGGTCAATGAAGGGTAGGGGAAAATGATCCTTCTTTGTGACTTTTTTCAACACCCTCTAATCGACACAAATCCGCCACTTACCATTTTTCTTGGGAAATAACACTAAAAGAGAGACCCACTCACTGTCGGAGATAGCGTAAATGAATCCTGCATCTAGCAATTTTTGCGGTTCTTCTTTGACTATATATTTAAGAGCTGGATTCATCCTCCATTATGGTTGTTAGACCAGCTTGCAACCTTCTTTGATGTATATGTGGTGAGTACACACTTAGGGGTGTACTCCCTTCATTTCCTTGTAACTCC
This sequence comes from Pinus taeda, assembly GCA_000404065.3. Taxonomy (NCBI): domain Eukaryota; kingdom Viridiplantae; phylum Streptophyta; class Pinopsida; order Pinales; family Pinaceae; genus Pinus; species Pinus taeda. Next base: position 85,948 of record APFE031596094.1, on the reverse strand, counting down.
AAGCGAAGGCTTCTAGGTTTTCTCTCAACATGTTGCATAGATTTTTCTCTTCGAGAGCATAAAGATATGGATTAATTTTCAAAGTTTCTCTAGGAAAAATTCTATACTTTTAACATGGAGTGGGTTGGAATCGGCCAAGCATAATCCAATTGGATGATTGTTATGGGTTTCCCTTACTTATTCTTCTAATGGTAATGAACTAGGAGTTGGACTTTGTAGTAGGTGTTCAATTAAGTCATCCTCATCTTATTGTCCTCCTTGTATGGTTGCTTCCAAAGCATAAAGTTGGGCAGAATAAACCTCATCTTCCTCCTCCTCCTCCAACCATAAAGGTAAATCATGCTCTAGAGAAGGTTGAGCAAGATGGTATAGGACTAACTGTTTGGATATATGCCCGTTCTTGATGACCATATTCCTAGCTCTGCAGCTAATGTAAGCATTTGCTATGGCTAACCATGGCCTCCTAAAGATGAGAGGGTAACCAGTAAGCTTAGCCTTAGGCTGGATAAATAAAAAAACTATAGGCTACTCTGAGGAGTCAATGGAGACAATCACATCCTCCACAATTCCCTAAGGGGTGACTGTGGAATGGTCTGCAAGTTGCAGAACTGTTGTGGTCTTCCTCAATGACCCTTGGATGTTCATCTTGAGCATGGTGTCCTTGGTAATCACATTAATGGTAGCCCTAAGATCGATTAGAGTGTATGGGACGATGGTGCCATTGATGTGCACATCTACTACAGGGCTTCCAGGGTCTAAATATTTTAGACATATTACCTGCCCCAGCATTAAGTCGGACAACTTCTCAATGAAATTAATGGTAGGGGCATCCCTTTTTCTTCTTCCCAGATGCTTGAAGCATTTCTCCTTAATTAACTTATTATAAATTGGAACATCTTTTATTGCCTGGAGAAGAGGGATCTTGATGCAGGGTCACCCCCGCACATGCCCACAGTATTCATAAACATGCAATAATACATCAGTCCTAGGTGTTTAACTCACAAACGAGTCAAACCATTACCCAAAAATGGTTAAGGCTCTCTTTTACACAGTTCCTTTATATTGGAACTCAATCACCCCACTTAAACCTCCTATCGGGACTATTTACAACCTTTATTTAAACCTTTGTTAAAGCCTCCCATTAATTCTCACTTATCGGGACTTAAGAAACCCTTCAAAACCTTTATATAATCCTTTAAGCCCGGATGCATATATCTATATATATATATATATAACCTTCCCTCTTAACCTTTGGTTAATATATATTTAACAAATAATCTTCTTTATTGGCACTATTTTCCTTAAAACCATTTACAAATGAAAACTCTACAAAACATACCTTTTTCTGCTTTGGTATGGGCTCTGCACACTTTCCAAGGATTTCATTTATCACAATCGGCTATCAGCTCTTCTGTGGGTCTTTAACACATGTAGATCTCATCACTCCTCCGATTCCAATATGTGATTATCAGAAGCGTTAAAATAATACTTAAGCCTTTAAACACTCAAGTACAACTCTTTAACACAATATAAAGGAATTACATTAAACTTCTGAATCAAACCATATAAGGTGAACCTTAAAGTTTATATACCATAGCTCTAAGTAATGTTAGGTCTGTTCATCCATCGACCCTTTATATTATCGAAAGTGTCTTTCCATATGTCGATTCCTGATCTCTGATTAAAGCAGGACCATATATTTAGTGATTGATCCAACGATCGAGATCCTTTCCCCTTTCAAAGGTCGCTTGATGGTCTTCCGCCATTGATCTACCCTTAGTAGATCCAATGGTTCACATTTGGCTTCGAGTTGATAATACCCACGGTTTTTAAAGGCCTGATGAAGTGGTTTCTCCACTCTGCTCGTTGCTATGTGTTGAATGGTGAGTCAAATTGGGTGCTCGGCCCTCAATACCACTTACCACTCCACGCTCGCCCGAAATACCAATCCTATATGTAAACCCACCGATGCGATATTAATTTTGACTGTCTTCACAATATGATCCTATTTTTTGATCATATTGATCCAACGACCCCTGTGTGTTGAAGCCTCACTTCATCATTCTTCCTTTTTACTAAGATTTTATGCTATTTCCTCAGTGTTTCTCTATGGCTCGGGTTTCCCTAAAGGTTTCGCCTTATACCCTTCTGTTGCTCAATTCATTCCCACTAGGCTTAACTTCACATGCTCCTTCTCTCTAGAGCTTCACTCTGCTTCCTCAATTAGATTCTAAGATCCTTTTACGATTCCTTTGAATCCCTCCACTCTCCCTATGCATTCTATTGAACTCTGTCTGCAAACTATTACAGAACCTACAAGTTCGTACCATAACTAATCATTAAAAACTCGAAACATGCATTCCAACTTGAAATTGAGTTGATTGTATTAGATAATTTTGTTGCAATACATTCCAACAAAGGAAAAATATGCTAATGTTTTGACAAAGGCTTTATCAAGAGGGAATTTTTAGTTCCATAGGTGCAGGATAGGGGTGGCTGATAATCCCTTTTTTGCTGAGAGGGAGTGCTGAAAATGCAACAAGAAAATCTTAGTTTGATTTTTCCTTGGTAAATCTAGAGAAAATTCAAATTTCCATTTCCACAAAAATCTTGGAGGTAGTTAACTAAAGTTACATAGAACTTCTCACTCAATTAACTCAGTTAATTTGAGTTGGGGAAGCTTGATTTTAGTTAAATGTGATTGATTTCTAATTTGTAGCAATCTATTTCAGTTAAATTGAGTTATGGTAAGTTAAACTAGTTCTAACTGTTGGAGGAAGAAGTGGAGTTCAAGTTGTGGAAGTGTAACTTCAACCACACTCATTCATAAACCAGTTAACTAATAAATCAACCAAAATTAACTGATGCATGTAGATAATTCGATTTACCCAGTTGAGATGGAGATTCCAAGGAAATGTACTATCTCTTCTAGACTATTCCGAAGTGTACAGGTGGTGCATGCAGTCAGAGGAAGAACATAGAGGAATTGCAGGGGATTTCCTAAATAATAAGGGCTAATTTTCTCAATGAAAAATGAAAGGAAATAGGAGTTTGGAGGGCCTTAAATTTGGCTAAGTGTTGGCCAGAGTTAGTCAGTCAGGCAAAGAGATAGAGCATGCACTTGTAGGTTGTGCTCATGCTTGAGAAAACATAGTTATTCTTCTCGATTATTTGATTAATGAAATACATATAGGAAGGGGTTTTGAGCAGTTTCTTTCCCCTAGACATATCTCCATGCATGAGTGATTATTCCTTTTTTATGTTTATGATTTTTGTTCTAGATTGTGAATTAACTTTTTCAGAGTAGTAGAGTAGCTTTGAGCCTTGTAATTTAGTAAATTTGATGAGAAATTTTGAGTCTAAAACCTAATTTCTACATACATTACATAAATGACAATTATTGGATGATACAAATGACAAGACCTTCTTGGTATATAGGAGTTTAAAGGGTCACAATATAATTAGGGCCTACATAACAATAATAATGTAAGGGAACAACAATAATAATATTGGGATTTCATGGGGGAAAACAATATCAAATAGTGTTACATGTGGCATAATAATAACAATATGGGGGCTGCACTAGTATTATAAAGACTTAACATCAAGCCAAATGCATGAACAACTACTCAAAAATACCTTATTTAAATTTGAATGATGTATTTGATACATTAATTTGTTTAATTGGAATTTAGTTGTAGTGATCTATATTGGATCATTATATTATTTTTAATCCATGTTGATCCTTTCATAGTGGAAAAAGTGGAGGAATCATCTAACAAGAGCATTTTTCTCAGTGAGATCTAGTTTTAAAAATTAGGGTTTGAAGCCTCTCGGAAGCTATTTGAGGCATCAAATGAGATTTTTTTGGGGGTAAAACTTTGATGCTTAAGCATGGAAAATTTTGGTGCTATTATAACCACATATATCTTTCCAATGGCATAAGATTCACCTCAATTGGAGTATATATGAAAAAGTTATGCACTTAAAAGTTGACCTTCTTGTTTTGACCAACATGATTCGAGAGGATTCCATGTCAACCCCCATTATTCAAGGAAAGGAGGCTAGCCACGTGACGATGATGAATAAGACTATGGAAGAGTCAATATTGTAACTCAATATGGACTCTTCTAGAGTCTTATTCATCATGATCACGTGGATTTCCCCTTTTCCATCAATAGTGGGGGCCAACATAGCATCCTCTTAATCATCATGGTGGTCAAAACAAGAAGTTCAAATTTTGAGTGACAAGTTTTACATATGGACTCAGATTGAGGCAATTCTTGCATCGTTCGAAAGGTATATGTGTGTAGGACAACATAGAAGGGAACCACATATAAGTAACAAAGTTTTACTCCAAAACATTTCATTTGATACCTTAAACTACTTTTGAAATATTTCAAACCCAAATTTTCCAAACCAAGTCCCACTGGGAAAATTGGTCATATGAGTTGATTCCTCCATTTTTTCCACTTTGAAGGCATCAAAATAAATGAACAATAATATAATGATAAATTTGGATTAGGAATCCATACCTCATATTAATATTATTAAATAAATTGACACCATAAAGTTGATCAAGAAGATCGACAATGTTGAGGATCAAGTATATGTTATTAAAAGTCATTTTGTTTAGAGTCTATAATCGATACAAAGTCTCCATCTCCCATATTTATTTCGAATCAACACAATTATACTCTTGAAATGTGAGGAGCTTGGTCAAATGTGTCCCCTTTAGATGATCTCATGAATCTGATGTTTTATTTCCTCATTCTCCAAGTGAGAGTCTCTATATAGTGGGCCATTAGGTAAAGGAGCACTAGGTAACAAGTCAATTGAGTTTTTGACTAGGAAATGAAAAGGAACTATCATAAGTGGAGTGAATATATCTCTGTATGTCTCTATGGTTTTTTTTCACCGACTTCTATTTTGTAAAGAGGCCTCAAGCACTAAGTATCAAGTCAGTTAAGTGTTTGACTAGGTAATGTGAAGGCAATATCATAAGTGGAGTGACTATATATATGTATGTATCTACAGTTTGGTCCACCTACTTCTATTCTGTAAAGGGGCATCATGATGAGTCTATCGTGGTTGCAAGGACCTTCCTTTCACATTTTGATGAAACCATAAAGAGGAAAAACTTTTCAGTCTAAGGGATTACCTTTCAACATTTTTTTTCCAAGATCAATGAAATTGTAGTAGTTAGAACGACCTCTTGTACCTTATAGAACTAACTTCATAGTGTGATAATAACAATATAAGGGTAGGACTCATAAATAAAATTATGTTTCCACATATAAGGTTTTCCTAAAAAAACATCAAAAACTTTGAGTAGTGAAACATCACAAAAAAACCCATATTTGAAGGGGTTGATGCCATAGGATAGGTAGCATTGCAAACTAACATATATGTATTTTCCATGTCTTAGTCAATCAATGGTGTATGGTTTGGGGTGTGACAATGTTGGAAGGTTCAATCTCTCAATGAACTTGACTGAGACTGATTTATTTTGGATCCTGCTATCAACAATGAAATGTAGTGTGGTCCCCTTCACGCAAATATGTGAATGTAGACATGCTTCCTATCTTCAATATCCTCTCCCTCTTGTGGTTAGATATTTGAGGTCACAATGGTAACATTAGGTTCTACATCGATGATATGCTTTTATTTATCCTATTTATAATCAAATCAGAGCCAAATTATATTTCGTTTTCCTTAAGTTTTGATGACAGTGATTTTTTTGTGTGGTATTCATCAGTGTTGTGCTAATGTTATTTTTCAATTTCCCATTACCCATTCTTTCCTATGCCTTGATCCAACTATCTTGAGGTTGGCTCCCCTTTCTATATCTTTTTTCTATGACTTTAGGCCACCTTTTCTAGGGTTCTATGATAGTAGATTTGCAGACCTAGAATCCTACTTATTTATCTACTTCCGTTTCTACTCAATTTTGAGACATACAAATAAGTGGTTCCTGATGAGCACCAATATTGCAGCAAGGATGTTGTAACTCCTGGGCTACCAGCTTTACTTATCAACCCGGGGTTCGTAAAAACTTGGAGGTGACAATGCTATATGAACAAGTAAAAGTGAAGGTACTGCCTGTTGTCACTATTCATCTAGTGAGAGGCCCCAGGGGTTCCAAGATATACTTCTATAGAGTCAGAAGAAGCTTGATTATTTAATGGAATAAGAGAAAATCTATTCTAAGAGAGCTACTCTACTACAGTAATGAAGAAAACAACATGTAATGCTAAATCACACCATATCCTAATTAACCATTTAAATAGATGCTAAGAAAAATTACTAAATCAACACTAATCTAATGTTGCTATCTAAGTTACAGAAGTAAAGAGAATCAAACCATATTAATGTGTAAGCAAGGAAACTAAACCAAATTTGTTGTCACTTTTTTGGTTTTTTTTTGGTAAAATCAGGCATGCAATTTACTTGTTTTAGTTGGTGAGCAGGTGACACAATAGTCGTTGGATCAAGCAAGGTAGATCGATGGTGGAGATCAACCAAGCTAGTTGGTGAGTGAGTGACACTATAACCATTGGATCAAGTGAGTCAAATTGACGGTGGAGATTTAGAGAACTTAAAGTCAAACGTTGAAATGAATACGTCACCTATGCGAAAGGTGGTTGACAGTGATTGGTCAAGTTTGTTGTGGGTCAGATGGTAAGGAAATCCACAGGTATAATATGATTAAGATGTGATTTATTAGCTTCTTCTTAAGCATTTCAATGTGTTTAGGGGAATTTCAATGAAAAAGGACAAAAAAACTAGTGAGGGAGAGGGTGGACAAAGAGATGGTTGAGGTGGATGAGGTGAAAGATGGATGTTGGTGATGAAGTCTAGACCTCCTCCTGAAGTACTTGCAATGCTTAAAACATGTGTGTCTTCTAAGAACTATGCAAGAAGATACATTCTCATAAACTAGAAAATCATGAATCAGTTGCCCATATTATGCATGAAGAAAGTGCCGAAGGAAATGAGAATATGAGTGAGATATTTACAGAAAGAGAGTGATGGAAAAAGATGACAATGAAATTAACCAAGTACTAAATCAAGACAACAAACTCCAAAGCTCATGCAAGAATTAGAAATCTGTGTTTTTGGGGTTGCTAAAGGGTCTCTTCCTCAAGTCATGGTCCTAGAGGGAGGAGGTGACTCCAAGACATCCACTGACAACCTTATGGTGATATTTTTCTCCTTGCTAACCTACTAATTGAAAGAAGGCACAAACGGAAGCAAACTAAAACATAACCAATCTACTCTACACTACTGTAATGGAAATGCAACCACTTAAGCAAATGAACAATTAAACCATGAATCTATGCTAGTATACATGTACAATAAAGAGGACCCTTGGTAGCTAGGGTTGGGCCCTAACCCAAGAGCTTCATCCCTCTGAGTTAACTCAATGTTGGCTCAAAACAAAACTCATTCTTTTATCAAAACCATGGATTATATCAAAAATTGTCACAAGTCTTGCAGCTCGAAAATAGAGTAGAGTCTTACAATAAAAAATACGAATCCTACTGAGGTCCTAGGCCTCTTTACTTATACATCTGAAGCCTTCAACGACTTCCTTAGAATTAGGGCGGCTCGGTTCCCAAACTCGAGATAAACTGGTGCTTTGACTTTCACTTTCTCAGTTGCCTTCTAGTCCTCATGATTTGGTTGTTTGCACTCCCAACTGATGGAGGAATATTCGAATGGAGGGGTCGTAAATGAGGAGGATTTACCTCCTAGAATTCCTCTCCCTTTTCCCATTTGAGTTTTGACCAAGGCATTTTCAAAAATTCGTTTCTTTTATCCTTTAATCCTCCATTAAATGCACATTAGGCCACAAAGAAAAAAATCCAACTCTAACTCATCTCATAAACAAAATATAATCAAAAGTATGCAATAAGTTGTGAGAATAGTTAGTTTGACTGAGCTAGGAGGTGAATTAAGGACCATATAATTACCCAATGATGAGGCTTATCTCACCCCCCTACTAAAATATTTTCTCATCCTCTGAGAAACTTAGTCAATATCCATGTCCTTCATGGCTATCGTAGCCTCTCTGACATCCCATGCCTCTGTTGTGGTCTCTTATTCTTGTTCATAGAGGCCTACTTTACTTTCTACTTCTTCCCACTGCCTCTTTTCCTCTTCTTCTCTTCTCCCTTCTAGCATCCCTAGGAGTAGTGGTGGACTGAGTTTTAGATCTATTCAATTGACCTTCAACCTTTGCATTGATTACTTATACATATGTGTCATATTGAGTGCCTCTCTCAACCTTTGAGGGGAGTGATATTCTCTGATCTTCAAGGCGTGTGGCAGTGTTTTCCATCTCCTTAAGCAGGCTTGTATACTATCATCTCCTAGCAGCCTAAACATATCCTCAAAATGTGAAATTTCTTGCTCTTGGGAAGCAAGATATCTAAGTGCCAGCTGAGGATCATTTTAAAATAGATTATGGGCGCTGATTAGGGCCATGAGATTTGATTGTTCAGCTCTGATGAAAAGAGATTCATTTTTCTCTCTAGCCAATATTCTTTTCAGCTCTATAGCCCTTGACTCATCATGGTCCATCCATGATGCCAAAGCTATTAATTGTAGATATCCTAGCTCGGCATTGGGATCCAAAACATTCATGTCTATGAGGACCATGTTGTGCAAGTAAAACTCAGTGATTTTGGCCCTATCCTCTAGTATACTTTGATCACAAAGATCAATAAACTGCCTGTAGTATCTGAGGTAAAGAGCATAGGATTTAGCTAGCATCCTACACTACATGGCCTCCAAGGAGAGGCTAGCCATACATGCTAGTTGGGTTTCCCTTTCCTATAGTTGTCCTCTCAGCCATGCATTTTCCTTCTCAAATTGATCTCTCATTATTGCTTCTCTGTCCCTTAACCCATTTAGCTCTTTTCCCATTTCCTTGATCTTCTGTTCCATGTGCCCAATGTCTTCCACCCCTTTTGACTTGGATATTTTCATCCATCGGTGGGTTCTATCCCTCTCCTTATCAAGTTCAGAAAATAATGGGATGACAAATTTTTGAGGTATCACCCCACCTCCTTCAATAAACTAGTAGTAGGAGTCTAGGTTAGGTTGGGGACTTGGTTCCTTTGTTTTAGGGTCTTCCTCTTTTGTTTCTTGTTTCTCCCCTACCTTGCTTTCCAATTTTTGTGCTTCTTGTAGTTTTTGTTGTGGATCTTGTAGGATGGGCTTACCCTTTAAGGAAATTGATTTGGTACTAGGCCTCCTTACATAGGTGATTGGTGATTTAGGGTAAGGCATTTTATCTCTCGATGTAGGGGAATCTTCAATATCAATATGCATTTTTGTTGATATTTGTGGCTTCCCTTGTTTTATTCTTGTGTTCTTTCTTGTTCTAAAATATAGAGGGGTTTGTCTCCTTCTTTTCCCTTTTTTCTTAATTGAGGTGTTGAGAGTAGTGAGGGCAGCTACTACCTCCCTCTAAGGGGCCTCTGGAGACACCCTAGGTGAATCTTTCTTGTGTTATTCCCCTTCTGTTTCAATGACTTCTTCCTCTTTATTTTTCTTATCTTCTTCCTCATCTCCATTAGTTTCTTCCTTCGTTTCCTCCTCTGTTTCAACATCATCCTCCTTCATTTCTTCCCCTTCTTCTTCTACTTCATCATGTTCCTCTATATTAGTTTCTTCTTCATCCATCTCATCTCCATCTAGCTCTATATTTTCTTCTTCTTATTTTTCCTCCTCCTCACTGACGGAAGGACTAACATCATAGGTGAGGGTTTTGATGTCATCCTCTGCTGGTAAGTCTCTGAAGACTGACCATGTTATAGGGATCCTAAGGCTTTGGAGGGAATCCTCAATGAGGATCATGATCAACCCATGGTGAGACAATTATTGGGAACTCCCTTCCTTTACTATGTTGTTGGAATCTATGAGTGATCGCATCAAGAAATAGGGGATGTTGAGTCTTTGGTGAACTTGTGTTTCTACCCCAAATCTTAATTCTTCAAGCATCCTAAAATGGTAGTCATAAACAACACTGTATATACCCTCACATGAGATATATTTGATGAGTTTGTAACCTACCTCACTCCATGGGTATGGCTGGTTGTCCCTCCTTACTGCATTTTACCCTCTGTGGGTTCTTCACCTTCTAAAAATAATTTCCTTTTTGCCACCTGACTGTCTACTTTGTCTTCTTTTCTCCATGGAATTCCTAAGGGAAGTGTGGTGACCATACTGATCAGCTCTGGGTGAGATCTATAGTGAGCCTTCTAACTATAATAGTGGCATGGATTCTTCTATGTGGAATGAGGGAATGAGAAAATTCTTAAGCCACCTCATCATCATACCCTGTGAATTTTTCGAAAAACCCCATCCATTGGTGTCTTATAAAGATTTCAAGAACTTGGGGGTGTTTTTGTATCCTCACAGTGTTTGTGGGTTCTCTCCTATTAAAATCTCCTGTCATCTTTATTGTGAGGCTTGAGGAGGAAATGAGAGGTTTGACACAAGAATTTTAAATTTAGGAGAAAACAGAGTTTCCTATGTATGTAATTCACCTCCCACAGTTGTTATATCCACTAAATTTTTAGAACATTTCTAGTTCAATTGCTTGTAAATGGGGAATTATTTTTAGATCCTACCTCTTTAGAATGGTGGCGGTGGAAAATTTTCATGATATTCCCTCTTGAACCCCTCTCTGCCTATCCTATAGACTGCCTCTGTGTATCCTGTAAACTGTTCCTGTAGGAATTCCTGTGCATGCTCATATAGAAATTCTCTTGCAGAATGATGGATCCTTGCTTCTGGTGGTTGGAAAGAGTTATGAGAGCAACTTGAGTGAGGGAGTTTCGAGGAGGTGGAATGCATGAATGCATGCAAACGATGTTTTGTTTCCCTATATGGCTTTTCAAGGTGAGGTGGTGTGTTGGCATCCAAGGTACATTTCCATTTTTTGACTATTGGTCCCCACTACCACCTCATGATTCCCAATCGTAATTAGCTCCCACCTCGTAGATTTGTAGTTAACCGCTTCGTGTCCTACTCCTCCTCTGCCTTTGAGTTGAATGTAACCACGTGTGAGAGGACACCTGGTTTTGTATCTGATGTCTGAACTAAGGTGGCCAGTTAACTGGCCACCTTTTCACTTGTAAGCCAACTACCTCATAACCCTTACAACGTTTGATAAAATGATGCATATGAGTGAGTGAGCGGGATACTTACCTGTGGTCTCGATGCCATGTTGCAGTTGTCGAAGATCAGAGGTGCTGCATTGTTTATTTGCTTCATGGTCATTCTTCTTCCTTCTTTGCCGTCTACTGATGGTTTCTTGGATTTTAGGTGTTTGTGACTAAATATCTAATGTTTTTGCTACTGTGGACCTCCTGGATCATCCTAGTGAAGACCTATGGCTGATGATTGATATTCTGTGGGATAGGCTGCTATAGGATTTCCTACAAGATGTCTTGTAGTTGCTTCTCCCTTAGAATTTCTTAATCATGTTGTTAGCTGGGGCTATGAGGATGCTACAATGAATGGACAAAGGGAGTAGGAGTGTGTGTGGAGCAAGGGACATTCAGGTAATTCTCTTACCTCGTTTACTTCCCCCCTTTTTTTTCATAATTGGCAGAAACTGATTCCTTTTTGTTTTGGATGGTTAGTGCAGGGATGATGGTAATGGACAAGGTGAGAGGTTAGATCATGTATAGAATGAAGTTTGGGGACCTAAGCAACATACCATTCACCCTTGGATTGCTTCCTGTAGGTTTTCTGGTCCACTGTAATTCCTACAGGATCATCCTGTAGGTTTTCAAGGGATCCTGTAGAAAACAAAGTCTTCACCTAAATTGAAGCAATGAAGTGAAAAAACAATGGAATTGATGGATGGATGCATGGTAAGGAGTGGTTGAGATGAATATATGTGAGGTAGGGTTCCCTTTGGATCTTCTCTTTGCTCCTTGATTGTCTTTCTCGCCCACCTACAAATAATAATTATGTCTACTTTTTTTTTAAAAAACACCTAGGCTACATTAGATAGGTTTTCACCCTAGATGTTTTACCTAGGCGCCTTAAGGAAGATTTTCACCTAGGGTCTTCTTATTCTTTTTTCCCTTTTTTTTTATAATTCGCCCCCCTCATGAGGTTTTCAACCCAAAGATGGGACTTAGGAATGTCATGGAGGTTTTCACATGGATCCTTATTCTTTTTTCTCCTTTTCAGTGACTTGATGAGGGAGGACCTGGAACTTGCTCCACCATCATCATTGTCTTGTTGATATTGTCAATGAAGTCTTATTTTGATAAAGGCCTCTTGTACATTTTCAATTGGTGTCCATTAACAAGCAATGGAATTGCTTTTTCATCTATAGTTCTAATTTTCACTGAACCATTATCATGGCACCTTTCCACCACATAAGGTCCGAGCCATCTTTTCCTTAGATTACCCTTGAAGTCTTTATACCTAGAACCATATAATAATGCCCAATCATCCTCTTGAAATTTCTTCCCCTTAATATGTCTATCATGCAAGATCTTGCTCTGAAGCTAAACTATCTCTGTATGTAGGAGGGCCTGCATTCTAAATTCATCCAAGTCATTTAAATGGAACAATATTTCCTTTTGTGCATGACTGAGATCCAAATCTAGTTGGGATGCCATCGTTAATGTGTTATATTCAAACTCAATGGACAAAAAAGCATTTTCCCCATAGACAAACTCATAGGGTGTAAATCCAGTGGTAGTATTCCATGTTGTATTACAGGCCCAGGTGGCCTCAACAATTCTCTCTACCCAATCCTTCCTGCTGCTGCTCACTACCTTGGTTAATATTCTCTCGAGTGCCCTATTGGTCACCTCCACTTCCCCATTAGCTTGTAGATGATAAGGAGTGGAGGTCCTATGCTTGATTTTGTGAAGGCTAAGCAATTATTCAATTATGTTGGAGGTAAACTGGCTGCCTTGGTCTGTGACTAGCTCTCTAAGGTACCCAAATTTGTAGAATACATTATCCCTTAGGAACTTAGCCACCTTCTCTTTTGTTGCTGCCTTAATCGCCTTTATTTCATAAGTAAAAGTGAAGGTCCTTCCTGTTTTCATTTTTCATTTGGTGAGAGACCCCAGAGGTTCCAAACTAGACTTCTATAGAGTCCGAAGAAGCTTGATTCTTTGATGAAAGAAGAGAAAATCTATTCTAAGAGAGCTACTCTACTACAGTAATGAAGAAAACAACATGTAATGCTAAATCACACCATATCCTAATTAACCATTTAAATAACTATGCTAAGCAGAATTGCTAAATCAACACTAACCTAATGCTGCTATCTAAGTTACAGAAGTAAAGATCATCAAACATACTAATGTGTAAGCAAGGAAACTAAACTAAATATGTTTTCACTTTTTTGGTTTTTTTGGTAAAATCAAGCATGCAATTTAATTGTTCTTGTGGATGTGACAGGTGGATTGTGGTTGAGGATGGCTAGAAGTTCTATGGAGTGTTTGGATGGTGTGGAAGAGTCTTAGGAGGCCTTTTGTGAAAGGAAAGGCCACTGATATAGAAGATTAGGCTGAGAACAAACTCATTGTGTAAATATTTGTTTATTAATACAGAAGTGCGATTTCTAAGTTTGTATGGTGTGTATTGAGTAATTGAATTATGAATTTTGTGTTAATTAGAGTAATTCTACATAACATTAGTGTGTATGGAATTCAAAGAGAATCCGAGAGAGAGGATAGTGCTCATAGGAGTATTGCTATGATTAGACAGTGTTGGAGTCTGATTAATTAACCAAATCAAAGCTCAGGAGTGGCATCATCTAAATAATATGCAGAACAAAGTTTGGGATGGATTCAAGCGGAGGAGAAATCGAATATCGAAATCAGTGAAAGGAAGAAGTAATGAAGCAGCAGTACACAATAACCGTTGGACTAGTCGAATCCCTCCTGAAGTACCTACAATACTTAAAATGTGTGTGTCTTCCAAGAACTATGCAACAATATACATTCTCATAAAATAGAAAAACATGAATCAGTTGCCCATATTATGCATGAAGAAAGTGTTAAAGGAAATGAGAATATGAGTGAGATCTTATTACAAAAAGGGAGTGATGGAAAAAAATGACAATGAAATGAACCAAGAACTGAATCAAGACAACAAACTCGAAAGCTCATGCAACAACTAGAAATCTGTGTTTTTGGGGTTGCTGAAGGGTCTCTTCCTTAAGTCATGGTCCCAGAGGGAGAAGGTGAGGATGAGACACCTGCTGACAACCTTATGGTGATCTCTTTCTCCTTGCTAACCTGCTAATTGAAAGAGGACACAAATGGAAGCAAACCAAAACACAACCAATCTACTCTACACTGTTGTAACAGAAATGTAGCTACTTAAGCAAAGGAATAATTAAACCATGAATTCATGCTAGCATACATGTACAATAAAGAGGAGCCTTGGCTACTAGTGTTGGGACCTAACCCAAGAGCTTTATCCCTTCGAGTTAACTCAGCGCTGGCTCAAAACAAAACTCATTCTTATTATCAAAACCATGGATTACATCAAAAACTGTCACAAGTCTTATAGCTCGAAAATAAAGTAGAATTTTACAATAAAAAATCTGAATCCTATTGAGGTCTTAGGCCTCTCTACTTATACATTTTAAGTGTCCAATGAATTCCTTAAAATTAGGCAACCTTGGCTCCCAAACTTGAGATAAACTGGTGCTTTGACTTTCACTTTATCGGCTCCCTTTTAGTCCTCATGATTTGGTTGTTTTCACTCTGAGCTGATGGAGGAATATTTGAATGGAGGGGTAATAAATTAGTATGATTTACCTCCTATAATTCATCTCCCTTGTCCCACTCGAGTTTTGACCAAAATTCCTTTCTTTTACCCTTTAATCTTGCATTAAATGCACATTAGACCACAAAGAAAAATATCTAACTCTAACTCATCTCATAAACAAAATATAATCAAAAGTATGAAATAAGTTGTGAGAATAGTTGGTTTGACTAAGCTA
>APFE031596094.1:30684-67734 GCA_000404065.3 Pinus taeda | reverse complement strand
TCAACCTTGACTCAAACCCTGAGTCAATTCTACCTAAAAGGATGCTTTCGAAGATAAGATCACGTGCCTTGTTAATCATTGGCTTGATCGAGTTATAGGAAGATTTGTTACAGAATTCATGGTTGATACCTCAGTCAGCTACAGTGAAGTAGCGGGACTCTTCTTCAAAGGACCATGAGGTAAGTACTTAAAATATTTGAATACATATATTAAGATGTTGTTGTGTGAAAAACATGTTATGCCATTGCCTTGATGTTTGGAGCTATGCGAATTGTAAAACTATTCAAATATCAAGGGAAAACAGGTCTTGAATATAACCCACTGATTGGACCTCCTTCAAGTGACGATGAAGGAGTAGTACATGCCTCAACAGGAAGTGCAGTCCAACAAATAAGATAGGATTCTTTTCACATACATCATCCATCCACTCCACCTCCACCTGCTCCTCCACAAAATACACCTTCGCCCACACCACCACCTTTACCACCATTGTTCAACATGTCGAACTCAGTAAAGCTACTGATTTTGAAAGGTATAGGGAGTGAAGATACAAATCAGTTATGGTTTGTCGCGAATGTTGTATGGACCACACAACATATCAATGAGGACAACATAAAGAAATCATAGTTGGTTACCACTCTGCATGATCGCGCACTGACTTCGTACATTAAGTACTGCACTAATATCTCTTTGACATCGTTAGCAGATACTAAGGCCGATTTGAATAAAGAATTTAGTAAGCCTAAGTCTGATTCACAATCAGTAGTTCGATTCAAGGAAATCATGATGAGGGTTGGTGAAATGCTTTTGGAGTTAGATCAAAGATTGAAGTGTGTGATTCGTGAAGCTAATATGCAACTCACGGATAGTCAGCACTGTGAGTGATTTATAGCCTCACTCGAGCCCCACCAAAGGATTTCTTTATTGCAGCAGAAGATAGGGACTCAAGTAGAAGCCCTGGAAGTCACGATGATATTGCATGAAATGCTTATTCAGGATGCATCATTGGGAGTTCAACAAATTCACTCACAGTTGCAGAACCTCTACTCGGAATTACAGAGCTTGAAGAAAGAAAAGGAGTCTAGGCCGAAGGTGGGCGAGGAATTTTGGTGCCTTAAGTGTAAGAGCCAGGGGCATAAAGATCATTGCCCTATCTTTGCGAATTATATCACGGGGAGGGGGTGGGAATTCCCCTTAGGCAGGAAGCTCCAGTAGGACTAAGTACAAGGCCCATGCTATGGTGTGCTATTTTTCAGGTGGTTGTAAAACATGTAACAGATAATTGTCATTTGAAGAAAAATTTCATTCCAACACCACAATAATTGTTCTTCGATTTCTGCAAATCGATGGGCCACAATGAGTGCCATTGCCATAGCTATGAATTGAAGATGGAGAGAACACTCACGTATCAAATGCAAGCCAAAACTTGGCCTCTAGATCAAGGTTTTAGGGAAGTGCGTGGAGAATATCAGGGGTGTGAATGAGGTCGAGGAGGAGGAGGACCTGGTAGAAGTCATGGTCAGATTATTTGTTATAACTGTGGGACACCAGGTCACTATGTGTGGGAATGTTAGAATCAGACACGCCTGACATGCCAATAATGAACTTAGTTTTACCACACTATAAAAGAATGCCTTGTTCTGATAGCTAAGATGTAGGAGAACAAGGCGTAGTCGTAACATCCTATACAAAACTTACAAATGATGAGAGCTGAGCCATGCAAGGCAGACCTGAATGTAAATATAGTGCTGAGAAGTGGAGTAACAACTAGGGATGATAAGGGAAAGAAACTTGGAGAAGATGGAAGGGTTTGTTGGGCCCCAAAAAAAGAGATGGGTTTTGATCTAAAGTGCGCAAAGGAAACATTTATGGAGCCCAAGAAAAGCTTCATTGAGGCATCTATGTTAGGAAGTCAAAACAAAGTTCCAGAGACTAGTGCGCCTGCAGAGGTTGATCCATCTATACTTATCACATTCCTGGAGACTTGCATGAAATGTCTATGCGATAGAAAGGTTGTGAAATGGTTACACGAGTTGATAAACAAGTGTGCTGGTAAGGAAAATTCTCCTGATGGAAACCACGTAGTAAGAAAGATTGAAAAACATAAGGTAATGATAGGGTGCGAGATGAGGCTCACCACGTAGATAGGACATTATGAGATTGACCAGGTTATTTTGGACCTGATATCTGATGTGAACATTTTTCCTAAACAAATGTGGGAGAGAATGGGGAGACCTACACTACAGTGGTCTCCATTCAACTAAGGATGACGAACTGATAGAAGATTATACCTATGGGATGACTACAGGGAGTCACGGTAGATATCGATGGTGTGAACACGTTAGATGATTTTGAAGTAATAAATATCATTGATGATAATAATACATATCCAACACTCCTTAGAATCGATTGGGCCATCAATATGAATGGATTCATCAACTTAAATAAAAGGACAATGTTGTTTGAAAGAAAATCACTTCATGTTGTAGTACCATTGGAGCCTGCGAAGGGACCATGCTATATTGAACCAGTTCACGACTATGAAGAGAGTGATGATGAATTGGATAAGATCTACAAAATAACCACACAAGACCAAGATTGGATTAATCCAACAATTGATGGATGGATTGCATGGGATGCAAAAGTTCCTATCCCTCGCATTCAAATGAAGAACTGGAGCATTGGCAGAAGAGACTGCATGAAGTGTCCACACTGTGTTGCAACATGATGACTAAATTGTTGCGTTGTGTGCCATTGGAGGTAAGAAATTTACCCTATTATGATGGTTCAACTGATGAAGATAAATTTTTGGATGCCTTTGAAAGAGAATTCCTTGAGGATGATCGATTCCAAGCACTGGGTTTGGCATTGGGTGCTACACTCGCACGGTGGTTGGGTACACACAAGGACAGCTTTGATGAATGGTGTGGGTACAAGAGAATGATGAGGTTGTGATTTGGTCATACTAAACTGTAATTGAGAAATATGATGGGAGAAATGATCCATGTGATCATCGGAAAAATGGACTAAAGTCTACAGAATAGAGCCGCAGCCAAAATGGGTGCACTTATTCTGTCATACTTTGGATATAATCCCTATGAATTGGTACCTGGAAACATAGCTCCACTAGGGAACCATAGAGTGGGATATATTAAGGGAGGGTTTCTTAGTTACCTTCAATTTTGAAAATGGGTTTGAAAGCATTGATGAAGTTTTGCAGGAGGTTAAGGCGATGATCTTTAGAATTTCGTAGGATCCTTTGGAGTTGGTTCAACCAGATTGGAGCACCTAGTTGCGCCATGTGCTAGAATGTTATAATGTGATGACTGAGGGGGAGGATGAAGATCCAAGAAATATTAATATCCCAGAGGCAGAAGGCCATTGCAAGGTCGAAGGTCCACATATAGAAAATCTAGACATACTATGCCACTAAAAATCAAGCAAGTGGACATTGGTACAGAAGCATAGCCAAAATTTTCAAAGATCAGAGATTAGTAGGATGATGCCATAGTGGATAAAGTTGTTGAGTTACTCTATGAGTACCAGGATCTTTTTCCTACAAAATTTTTGTACTTGAAAGGCATTGTAGGTGACCTAGGGGTGATGAAAATTACTTTGAAGCCAGACACGAAGGCTATCAAGTAGAGACCATATCGCCTTAATCCCAAATACAAGGAAAAGGTTTGTTTAGAGCTGGATAAGATGCTAGAAGTACGAATAATAGAACTAGTTGAAGAGTCTGATTGGGTGAGCCCATTGGTGGTTTATGAAAAGAAACAAAAGGGAGAAATAAGGATTTACGTGGATCTAAGAAAGATTAACGATGCCTACGTCCATGATCCTTTTTCGGCACCATTTACAGATTAGGTGTTGGACAATGTTGGAGGGTAGGAAGCCTACTCATTCATTGATGGATTCTCTGGGTACCATTAGATTAAGATCGTGCCAGAAGACAAGAGAAAAAAAACTTCGTGACAGAATGGAGTTGTTTCCAGTATACGGTGATGTTATTTAGACTCAAGAATGCATCGACAATATTCTCTCGTGTAGTCATCATGACATTCAAGGAATTTATTCACAAGTTCTTGGAGGTGTATTTTGATGACTAGACAGTCTTGGGTTAGTAAAGCGCCATGTATCCAGTTTACGCTTAATGTTGGATACGTGCCGAAGATACTAGATTTCGCTGAACTTGAAGAAGTGTTTTTGCTATGTCCTTTTGGAATTTTACTAAGCCATGTGGTATGCAAGCAAGGGATGATGGTGGACCGTGCCAAGATCACGATAGTAAATTTGGAGGTCCTAAGGAGTGTCAAAGAGTTGCGCACAATGGTGGTCCATACTGGATATTATCGAAAGTTCATCAAGGCTTATGCTCAGATTACTGCACCTATGGAGAAGCTATTGAAGAAGGATGATACATTCCATTTGGATGAAGAATGTAAGCATAGTTTGGATGTATTGAAAGAAAATATGGTCACCACGTTGATCTTGGTCTTCCCGGATTGGAGGAAGGAATTCCATGTGCACGTTGATGCCTCATGCATTGTGTTGGGAGTAGCGCTAACACTGGTCGGTGAGGGAGAGATGGACCATCCTATGGCATTTGCAAGCAGGAAATTATCCAAAGCCAAGAAAAATTACTAAAAGACAGAGCTCAAGGGATTGGCTATGGTGTACGCGCTTCAAAACTTTAGGCATTATCTATTGGGCGTACATTTCAAAATATAAAATGACCATTCCACCTTGAAATAACTAGTCAATAAGCCAGTGTTGGGGGGGAAGGTTTGTCGATGGCTATTGCTATTTCAAGAATATGACTTTGAGGTCATTGTGAAGCTAGGTAGGTTGAATGCAGGACTTAACCACCCATTGTAGATTGAGACAGGAGAGGAGCCCACTAATTTGGAGGAAGGTTTGCTCAATGCATAGCTCTTCGTGGTACGTGTAACAAATAATCATTTTTTAGATATTATCCATTTTTTTACTACCAGAATGGCTCTAAAAGGATATACCAATCAGCAAAAGAAGGAAGTAGTGGTGTGTTTAGTAGATTTTTCAGTGATCTTGTGAAGGAATGTGCCTGACTTTAAGTGGAATAGCATCCTCGCAGAAGCTCATGGCAGGGTTGCAAGAGGACATTATGCAGGAAAGACAACAACATAAAAGATCTTATGCGCAGGATTATGGTGGCCTACGTTCCATAAGGATACCAAAGAATATTGTAGAGAATGTGATGCATGTCGGAGAATGAGCAGACCATCATGAAGGGACGATTTTCCCCTAAATCCTTAGGTATCATTGCATCCATTTGAAAAATGGGCAATTGACTTTGTGGGGCCAATCTAGCCTTTTGGAGAGAAGACAAGTACACGCTATATCATCACTGTGATGGAGTATATGACCAGATGGGCAAAGGCACAACCTATGAAGGATTGTACAGGAGCCAAAATAACTAAATTCTTGTTAGAGTATGTGTTAAATAGGTTTGGCTACCTAAAAGTGTTGATGAGTGATCAGGGTATGCACTTCCTCAATTAAAAAATCATCGCATTGACTAAAGAATTCTAGGTTTATCATAAAAAAGGCACATCGTATCATCCTTAGGCTAATGTAATAGTGGAGGCATTTAACAATATCCTAGAAAACGTGCTAACTAATATCTACAACGCACAACAAAATAACTGGGATGTGCGTGTATCTACAATGTTATGGGCATACAAGACTAGTTGCAAGAAGCTAACAATTCAGACACCTTTTCGACTGGTCTATGGCGTAGAAGCTATGATGCCTAAGGAATATATCATGCCTAGTCTACGCATAGCAGCTTTCACAGGAATGGTAGACCATGGAGCCTTGGAAGAGTGGATCACACAACTAATGGAACTTGAAGAAGATAGATTCTTGGCTAGATTCCATCAGCAAGTCCAAAAGGAAGGTGAAAAGGCTTGGCACAATCAGCACATAAAGCTATGCACATTAAAGGTAAATGATTTAGTTTTATTATATGATAGTAAGTTCACTAAGTTCTCGGGAAAGTTTTAGATGCACTATCTTGGGACATATGCCATTAAAGAAATTACAGTGGGAGGCGTGGTTCAACTTTCGAAGCTGAATGGAGAACCTTTTCCGGGAAGGGTGAATGGAAGTCGATTGAAGTTATATATAGGAGATATGGATCAATGAATACATGACAACAAGACAATCTTAGTCCTCGATGCAACTGCAAGGAAGCATAAGACTATAAACTACACTGCCCGGTTTGAGGAACTACGCGGCAGGGGCGCTACGCATAAAAGGGTGACGTTAAAATATCAGACTCTGCACAAAGGGAGCTATGCTATGAAGGGCGATATCATGTAGCACAAACATAAAGTGACTGTTAGAGTCATTTTTCATGATTTTATGACTAGGAGATGGTTAAGAGGAGTGGGCAGGTGGCATTTAAGGCTAAAATCTTTGAATATCTACTACCAAACTAGCATTAATGATCGAATTTTAGGGGGAACAGTCATATTTGAATTCAAAAACCCCTATAAATTACACGTGTCGGTACAACGGAGAACACTTTACACACTTAGAGTTTTTGAGCCAAGTTGTCTGTTGCTTATGAGCTACTTGTTCTTTGAGGATTTGGTCACGAGCCTTGGGTTTGCCAATTTTCCCTAGTTAAATAAGAAATTTATCCTGGAGACCATGTTGGGTCTGAGCCCTCTTGAGACTGTGAGTATTGGAGGAGACATTGCATCCAAAGGAGCTGCTCCATAGGTGGTGAGCATGGAAGCTCTGGCTCCTATGCCTACATCACTGAGGTCACCTAGGCTAAAGCCTACACCTGTTCGAGAAACCCAGAAGATGAAGAAAGGCAAGTAGAAGAGGTCAGTGCCAATGTGCAAGTTGCCTAGGAAACATACTTCCACTCAGATGCAGAAGAAAGACAAGAAACCCGAGAAGGTGGTGGATTTGGAAGCCGAATAGGGCATTGAGGATATAGACACTTAGGGAGCAGAGCCTCTCACCAAGTTTCCTGAGTATATCCCTCTGCGAAAAGGGAAGCTCAATGTTTGAAAGGACCCAGACTTGGATAAGTTCCTTATTCATACACCCCTATTTTCGGAGCAGACAACTTTTGAAGGTCTGTGCCTTGCACGGTTTCCCCTGTTAAAAATGGAGGATTGGGACTTGGATAACCATGAGTGGTTCCCTCACCTCGCGACAAAAATTTATATGAGATGCATGTATTACGCAGACTCAGGTATCACTGAGTTGGAGATAGTTGAATGGATCCACGGAGTGGAGAAATCTGGTTTGTTGAAGCTACTATGGGTGCCCCACTACCAGCAGACTAATATTAACACCACTTGTGTGTGGCAACTACTTACTCTAGTGCACGATGGGTGTTTATGGCTTGGTGCACATATACCCATCATGGATATGATCATCCATACGATTACACACCTACCATATGAGGGTTTGAATCCGACCAATGAGTTTGGTGAAAAGACAGGTGAAAGAGACTTGGAAGATAAGATGAAAAAGAAGTTTGAGCTTGTCAAAAAGCCATGCGGTTATTCTATCACATCCATCAATGATCCCACGGCGAATATTGCCACCAAATACTAGCCAAAAATGTTATGAGGAAGTGTTGTACAGACGATTTCCCTGTGCCTATGATATCATTAGCTACACAATGCACAAAGGGCATGCAATTTAATTGGTCATGGTATTTATGCAGTGAATTCCTTGTGAATTGTCGTGAGGTCCAAGATGAGAGCAAGCCCTTCCACTACGTGTGGTTGTTTCTCCTCATCATGTTGGTTGTCTGGGAGCTGCTAGAGGACAGTCAATTTCCTCCGTTGAAGGAAGGATTGCCGAAGGCCACACATTTTTCCTCCCTCTAGGCCATGAAGGACCCCGTGAGGGTCACATAAACAAATATTTTATGGGTGATGATCGAAGCAATCTCCACATGGCCATCAACCAGTGCCCAAGGTTTTCCCCAACCTTATATGAGAAACTATCCACATATGTTGCATTTAACACAGATTTCCATCACTTCTACATTCAGGTGCGGAAGGACCCATAGCAGAAGTGGTTCGATTTACCATATTTGGTCACCGATGATACCATAGAAGAAGTGATCAAGCACTGGCCGACAGATTGGCACACCTTGTCTGACTTGGATGCAGGTACCAGCAAAGGAACGAGGAGTTTAGCTGAGAAGAAATGAAAGGATGCAGAAAAATAGGCGGTGCAAAAGTTGGTCGCACAACAGAAGAAGGAAGCCGACGAGAAGGCTCACATGGAAAAGGACAATGCTACAAAGGAGCAGGCAGAGCAAGAACAACACGACTCCGAGCATAGTGGCAAATCTCCATCACCTAAAACTGAGGAGGAAGAGCAATCTGAACAGGGTGGAGGTGGAGATGAGGGGTAGAGCACCCCATTTAGACTAAGGAAGTGCAAAGAATAGCAGCAAGAGGGCTCTCACAAGAAGAAGAAGTCAACTAAAACATAGGTGGATCCCATCACCTTGATAGAGGGCGATCTCGATGATATTAATAACAAAGTGCATGACACTACAACTGAACTATTGCAACAATTTGAGAAATAATACATGTAGTAGTTTGGAAATGTCCAATAGGATCTACGCGAATTGCAGATTCAAACTAGTAGAATACAGATGAGCGCAGGTCAAGTGAGCACCGCAAAGACGAGCCTAGCACCAGGGACAAGTCAGGCTACAGAATGGGTAAGGACAGTGGACCTTAGAATAGTTTCTCTACCAGAGGGGTCCCTGAGTGCAGAATTGGCCAATGACAAGATCATCATAAGTACCCTTAATAACATTGGCCTAAATATTGCAGCACTTCCTAGTGAATTTCTTCATGCATTGCAGATAGGAGTGGTAGCGGAATTGAGAGATCGAAAGCTGTTCGTTCTCAGTTTAATAAGCAAGTACCGAGTGAACAATGAACAAATGTTCACTGAGAAGATGCAGGCCCTGAAAGAAAGGGATACTATCTAGGCACAAAGCTCCCATGTGGTGGCCGCTATTGTAGATTCTTGCAGAACAGTGTGAGAGTTTCACATACCTAAGGAATTAAAATAAGAAGCCAAGATCTGAAAAATAGCTACAGGCGTCTGTGAGGAAAAGGTAGAAGTTGCGAGAGTTCAATTTGAACTCAATATGAAAATCACAGAGCTACAACTCAAATCATAGCCTTTGACTCCGCCCGAGGTCAAGGAACAACGTGGAGCCACCATCAAGGAAGGGATGGCTACTGTGGATGCCGCAATTGTTGAATGCACAACCTTGTTTGAATAGGTGATGGAGTTGGTGTTGACCCTATATGAATACCCCAACCTGCAAATATTGAATATAGATATCCAAGCACTCCAAAAGTAGTATGATGAGGTTAGGGTGATGAAGTGCTCAATTGCTACTATGCAACACCTTGCCAAGTTGTAGGAGGGGAAGCAACTCCTCACACAAGTGGAAGCAGCTTAGAAAAAAGAGGTAGTGCTTAAGGCGAGGTTGTGTCCTTCGTTGGCAGAAGCCTACCAAGTCTCAACCAACATTTAGGAGAAGCTGATGAACTTGCAGTTGACACATCAAAAGATCAAGCTAGCTAATGAAGGACTAGCTATGGAGCAACTAGTCGAACAAGTGAATCAGGCAGCTACGTAGAGTGCTACCAAGGTATAATTTGTGTAGGTGAAGCTAGGGGATATTTGTAGTAGGATAACTACACTAGCTAAGTGAATCGAGGGTGATTCACAACCTTTCTTTTGTGGGCCTATTGGGATGGGGTCCCATGGGTCAGTTTTGGGTTTAAAACCAATGTTTTGATGTAAATTTTGATAAAAAGATGTAAAGTCTTCGTGAATTATGGATGTAGAGCGTGTAGTTAGTTAGGAGTCAAAAAGGGTTTTTACCCTCATTTATGTAAATTTGAGTTGGTTTTTTATATCTACCCATGTTCTACGGACCATGGGATTGTATAAATAGGTTTGTCTTATTAAGTCTAAGGTAGATAGATGTCTATGCTATGGGTATGACGACTAAAGTGTTAGAAAGATAACACAGAGAAGCAAGTCTTAGAGGAGGAAAAGGCTCTGTAGATAACTTCACAAATGCCTAGAGTAGTGTCTACAGCTGAGTGCATGGACCCCTGCAACTAAGTGCGTAGGGAAGTTTTGAGTCTGTAGCCTTATATTAAAGATCAATAAAGAAGATTGTTGGAAAAAGTCATGTTTTTACATGTTTACTTCTGTTGTTTATATTTACGATATATGCCATGATGAAAGAATGTCTTTAAGAATTAATAATGTATTGATGCACGTATCTATTGGATGAATCTCTTTAATTGAACACAATGCATGTTAAGTATTTACACGAAGGACCGAAGGTTATAATAATGTTTGTTAAGTTTATTAAGCAGTTAAGCAAATCTGTGTAGATTTCGATATGAGGCTAGTATATGATGTACGTAAGTAGATAACCTATCTGTTAAAGGTTCGTAGAACTGATCATAGACCTTTGCGGAGGTATAAGGACCATTTGAATGAAATTATAGTGACAAGACCAAAGGGCTTAGAGATATGCATAAAGGCATATCTAGGACATAAAAGTACATCACAATGATCTCTGGGTGCAGAAACTTGGTTCTAGCTTCCCCCCATACTGCTTCGGGTGACACTTCAGTCCATGCTACACGGGTTGATGCTGTAAGGGCAATTAGTGTAGGGTTTTGTTTAGCACAACTAACTCTAAACCTATGTGAGGACCCACTAATCCAATAGAATCAAAGAAAACTTCCTAAATGGGTCTTTCCTTGAATATGCCAAACTCATTTCCGTTTTCTCCCAATAACCTTCCAACCAATATTTGACATGAAGAAGGGCTTCCAAGAGTGAAAAGGTGATATTTTGATTGAAATTTTTTTATGGATAGAGTAATATTCCTCTAAAAAATATAATTATTTATCTAAATTGCGTCTATTTGGAATTCAAATAAGAGGAAATAAAAGTTAACTTATACCTTGAAAGATGATGTTGATGAGGCTCATCAATAGGTGTATTAGATGGGTCACAATGCCATCATCTAGATTATTAAATTATATTTTTCTCACATTTATTTACAAATTTCATTATATTATGCTTAGTGTGAGAGTAAAAGATGTGTTGCTATGTCATGTACCCTAATGTGTGTTAAATGCATGAATTGGAGCAATTTTGAGTTGATTTGAGTGCATGAACTTAGAGTAGACAAGAAAGAGAGATTATAGAAGATTGTCCACCTCCTTAACTCCTCCAACTAGTCAAATATCCCCTCTCTATCTCTCATCAACTCGGTGTCATTGGTAGCCAAGTAGGCCTAGTTCATTAGTAGTCAATTCAGTATAAGTCAAAAAAGATCTAGATTCACCTATTCTCAAGTGAGGGAGAGAAATATCCCTATTTTCTAAGGACATGTTGGTAGCTCCATTTTTTTATAAACAAGCTAGGGAATTGATTAGGGTTCAAAGTTTTATTGTAGCAAAGAGGCCATTGAGCTAAGAATTGTTGATTGTTATTTTGATGATGTATTTAACATTTTTGGATGATAATGACAAGTTTTGTTTTGATCCAACACTAAATTGGCTTTGAGGGTTGAAGCTCTTGGGGCCCAAACCTAGCAGCAGAGGCCCCTCTTATGTATCTGTATTCCTTTTAGCCTATAATGTTGATTAGTTGCCAAATTTTATTTATGTTTCTTTTAGTTTGGAAGACTGATTAGTTGTTGCTTATTCATGTTTCTTTTAGCTCAAAACATTAATTAGTTGTTGCAGTTCAGTAGAGTAAAATTCATGAAAACGTATGTGATTGTGAGCCCTATCTCATCTCCCTCATGGGAGCATGATTAGAAGACCCCACCATCACAGCCCAAAAAAAAAAATGTGATTTCATGTTCATTGCATAGATCAAGTCTTAGCATTGGTTGGATAGTTTGTTTATGATTTCTTGGAAAGATTTACTTTTGGTATCTTGCTTCACACATTATTGTTGTAGCTTAGAAGGTAGATCATTGCATAGATCAAGTCCTTAGCATTAGTTAGATAGTTTTCCAAATTTATTTCATATTTTCCACATTTACTTGTAATGTTTTGCAAATGAAAAGAGGAACAGGTGCATGTGTTGTTGTAGGGATGTTGGATTTGCAGGCAAGGGAACCTTTCACCAACTCCATCTTGGTCCTCTTAACTCCCTTTTGATGCATTCCAATCCATGTTCTAGATCGTTATTTTCAGTGACCATGAGGAGTAATCTTAGCCCAAATTTGGCCTTCTTGAAGTGATGGGCTTGGCTAGGGGTGTTTATCACCTTCCCTACGTTTTGTACAACCTTCATCCAACCTTACAACACTTCATCTAAATATTCTCATCCTCCAAACCCTCTGAGCCAACTTCGTGTACCATTTCAGGACATACTGTAGTAGTACATGAATCCTGTAGCACACATGTAGTAGCCTGTTTTGATGTGAAATGATAACCTAGCTTAGTTTAGGAGAATTTTGACCCTCAAATTAGGTTCCATGACCATAAGTTCCACCTAGACTAGTCCCTTCAGTCCTTTTCCTTTCCTGCAAAATCAAATAGCATTAGATCTTTCATTCCAAATTTAGCAATTAGGACTTTATTTACTCTACAAGTGTGAATTAAATAGTCAATTCATGAATTTTGAATTATGAATTGGTAGGATATTCTTCTGTCTTCAAGCAACCCTGATAGCTAGATGATTGAGTGCAAGTTATAATAGTTTCCTTTCTACAAATTAACAAAAGCCTTGTGTTCTTTCATAGCACTTACAAGTTGATGGCATTTACAGTTTTGACTTCAAAAGCATTTACTTTCTATTCACTAGGATTAGCCTTCAAATTCCACTTTCAATAGTTAATCTCTTCTCAGTTCAAGTAGAGGAATGGTCTTAGAACCCTAATTATTAAGTGACTTAGTTGAGGGTGGCATGAATAGAATGCATCCACTGTGTATATAACATTATCACCTCAAAGTTGGTATGAAACCCAAATTTAATAAAGTAAAGTTAAATTGCCTCTAGAAGTTGCAGCACTCTTAGTGCAATAGCAGAGCTCACCAGATGCTTATGAAAATTACCATTGGTTTAAGGTGCCTTGATAGTTTTTGGAAGTTGTTGAAATATTTGGGAAATTGTTTCCATCATTTCCTTCCTTTGTCATGCAAGTGATTCCTTGAACAAAAACTTGATAGGATCTCATGCTTTATCATCTCTTCTTTATTCTGCCATGGGAGGCAACTTGGCTAGGTGATAATGATTATTCCCAAGTTAAACTAGCTTGAGGCGCAACTATCTATACCTTATCCCCATCAAGGACATGCACCGAGACAAAAAAGGGAGAAAACTTCTCTTATACCACTAATTTGAATTGTCTAAGGAATGAAATGAAAGGTAGAAAAGGAAATGAAAGTGTTATGTCCCTATAATACTAGTGTATCCCCTCATTGCTATTATCATTGTAGCCCCCTTATTGATATTTTTGTGCCCACGCATTCCCCATATTGTTGTTATTGTGCCCCATAGAAGCCCACTATTTTTATTGATGTGCTATTACATTACTATTGTTATGTCGACTCTGATTATATTGTGACCCCTTAGAATTCTATATATAGAAAGGATATTTTTCCATTTGAATCATCCAAGAATTATTCATTTGTGTAATGTAAAGGAAGCTTCCCCCTTGAAGAGGCTAATTTTTAAGTCATTGATCTATCTCTTCTTCTATTTTGTGAGTTGGTTTCATAAGATTTGGTATCATAGCTTGGACTTTGGGGATTCACTACTTCAAACAGGTCATCATGGAATTTTCACTATAAATATTTAAAATCATAAAATGAAATCACATGGAGCATAAATCATGGTGAACCTCCTATATGAATTTCATATCATTTCTCGCTATATTTTCCGAGATATGATCTAACGAAGTTAGGGTTTTTGCAGGCTCCATAATTCATTCTCAAACAAGTGATACTAGGAAAATAGTCATAACTTTGTCTCTAAGCATCAAATTTAAATTTCATAAAAAATGACAAAAACAAGATGGGTTGTAGTTTCTTGGGTATAGTGTAAAGGGCCAAAGGTCAAAACACTGACACGTGGCACTCCGTGCAATTTCTCTCTACTGAACGAGTCTATAATTAGGTCATCATGGGAGATTGGGCATAAATATTTATTGAAGAATCAAATCTTGATCAAAATTGTGGGGTTGGAAATAGGACTCATAGGGATACAACAAGACGCAATTGTAGACCTTTGAGATCCTAAATTACAGAGATACAACAGATTCAATGTCGAGCTCCTACAAAGAAAAAAAGAAGGTGTGTAGTTTTAAAAATTTGTAGAATTTTTGTTTAAAAAATTAGTTTGAAGCGATTGAAAGGGAATAGTGAAGCATAATTATCATTAATCGGTTCCCCAAATAAATAAAATGGAAACACCTAGTAAGCTACCCAAAAAATCTACTATGACACATGAATAAGAGGAAGAAATGCAACATGATGTATTAAAATTGTGAGACCAAGTGCAACAAATGCCTATCTCAAAAAAAGTAATAGAAGCTAAGATCGATGGTATAGAAGAAAAACTAAAAGGAAACATGGAAGATTTTAGGAAAGGTTTGACAAATTTGCTACAAGAAATGCTTCCTATGGTGAAAAGGTAGTAGAGGAAACTCATGATGAGAAAAAAAGAAATGTTAAACATGATTTCGTAGACTCTAACATTGGATTGAAGACCCACCATATTCTAAAGATTGATATGAGGAAGTTTGATGGAAAGGATACCATAACATGGATACTATATATGGAGCAATACATTGATCTCGATAATGTGTAAAACACACAAAAGGCACACATTGCCACTTTATATTTAAAATCCAATCAGTTTGTATGGCATCAATGGATTTATCTCGTAAATAAATTGTCACTTGGTCAATTTTCATGGAGGAAATGATAGCACATTGATGAACACCAATATTGCAGCAAGAATGTTGCAACTCCTGGGGCCACTAACTTTACTGTATCAACCTAGGGTTTTTACAAACTTGGAGGTGATAGTGTTGTATACACAAGTAGATGTGATGGGTCCACTATTTTTCATCGTTGACCAGTGATAGACCACTATGGTTTCTCAAATCAACCTTCTATTGATTTAGAAGAAGTTTGATTACCAATGAAGGAAGGGGAATTGTGCACTAATTGGGGGAATTGAAATATTTTATACTGCAGTAAGGAAAGGCTGAAATCAATACTTTAAACACACCACTCATCAAACTAATTGTTAAGAGAGATCTTACTTTAGAAAAATTCTACGCTAACATGTGAGTAATCCTAACTGTCCTAAGCATGTAATGTGAAATAACCAAACATTTTACTGTTGTGCATATGAATGAAAACAATAACGTTTTTTTCCTTTTTGGCCCTTTTTGTGAAAATGTGAATGCCAAATCTTCTTGGTGATGTAGTAGGTGGGGTAGATATGGTGATGGAAGGCCAGATGGTTTGGGAGGCAAGTAGGGGTCTTCTCCTCTCTTCCTGGATTCGTTTTCCACAAGCGGCCTCAAAACAGGCCACTACAAGTCATCCTATAGGATGTTCTAATGCTCCTAAAGGATCCGGCCGAGAGAAATAAGAGTGATTTGGAAGGTGATATAGGGCTTAGGGTAGGTGAATGATGGAATAAATAGGGCAAGGGAGTGACTAATACTTCTACACAGCTCAAAACAGAATTTGTAAGATGGCTAGATTTACTCAACAAACCTGGAAAGTTGTTCTTATGGAATCATGAATTGGTTGAGGGACTTGGTGGATTTTGGTGATCACGGATGGATGAGATTGGGCTAGGGTTTCTAGCATGAGATATTCCTACAATATTTAAACTCCTACAATACATACATTACTGGCATTTATCCATGAATCATATCAAACAAGGAAGATTTCCAATCAACTTAAGAAAACATAATTTCATTAGTTAGTTGCCTAGTTCATGCATGGAAATACTTGCAAAAGATTGTGAAACACCATGAGATCCAATACAAAGCTGAAGATATCAAAAATGACAATTGAAACCTATCTTTGAAAACTGAAAAGATGTTGGCCTAAGAAGTAGAAAACCCTAAATTCCACAAGAAATCAAAATTCTGTCTTTTTGGGGCTAAATAGGAGTTTTTCCTAAAAACATGGTCCTTGAAGGGAGGAGTGAGGCCAAATCCACCTATTATCAGCCTTTTTGGTGTTCTTTTACATCTCTAAACTACTGCTGAAGCTATGCACAAATTGAAGCAAACTAATCAAATTTACCACTACTTGCAATGAAACAATGCTGAAATCAATTCAACACTTAATCTATGAAATAACCTAAACATACAAGTACAAGAAGAGGAGCCTTTATTGCTAGGGTTGGGCCCTAACCCAAGGGCTTCAGCACTTTGAGTCAACTTAGTGCTGGATCAAGGAAATTCTCATTCTCATTATCATATTAGAAAAATTACATAACAATATTTTGTCACAAAGCTTGAACTCGAGAATGATTAGTGCTCTTACATAAAATAACCGAATCCTAATGAGGCTCTAGGCCTCCTTATTTATACCACTAAAGTCTCCAACAACTTCCTAAAATCTAGGGAGGCTTGGCTCCCAAACTCAAGATTAACTGGCTCTTAACTGTCACTGGCTCGGTGTTAGAAAATTATATATTATGGAGCAATGGAGCACATAAAATATTGAATAAATATAAAAAGAAAATGCATAAAACAAGAGAGACACAAATATACATGGTTCACCTAGTTTGGGCTACATCCACAGAGAAACAACCAATCCTTCTTTTATTATATTATCCAACAAACTGAAAAGATACAACCTACAACAGATCTGCTATAACATTGTCTTTGCTCTCAATCTCCTCTCTCTTCCTCACTCAGAATATAGATATGATATAGACGCAATACAATTCCCTCATATATAGTGAAGGGTTTCCTTCTAGGGCAAAAAACCCTAAATTAAACATAACTTTTACCATCAGATCATCCACCTAGTGAATGGCCTAGATTGACTAGAAATTACTAGACTTTTACAAGGAAATTTTACATCTATTTTTAGCTTCGGGGCGCTACCCCCGAACCCCCACCAAGGGATTGCTGGCCCACAGACCCTCATGCGAAGGGGTGTATAGTCTTCTTGGAGTGTACATCTAGTTGAAAACTTTGAGTACAAAAGATAATCAGGCTCCACACCCAATAATCTCCCACTCAGAGACTGATTATAGCAACTCCACCACTGCTTCATTTGCTAGACAATGACTCTACTTTAGACCTGGTTTTCTTTCATCTTCTTCATCATACTTGAAGACCAATTTAAATTGAGTAGATTCTTAGTTTCTCCCCGGTTACAACTTTTGTTAACATATCTGTAGGATTCTGGCTAGTATGTATCTTTTCCAACTTCAACTGTCTATCTTCCAATGCAGATCGTATGAAATGGTACTTGAGCTATATATGTTTAGTCCTCGAATGAAATGTTGAATTTTTTGCAAGATGTATGGCACTCTAGCTATCAATGTATAACCTGCCCAACTCCTGCTTCTTACCCAATTCATCCATAAACCTTTGTAACCAAATCATTTCTTTACTAGTCTCTGTAGCAGTAACATACTCTGCTTCTGTTGTTGAAAGTGCATCAACACTTTGGATTTTTGAAACCCAGCTGACAGCTGTTCCACCTATAGTAAATACATATCTTGTAGTTCTCCTCCTGTTATCTCTGTCACCTACCATATCTGCATCAACATATCCCTATAGAGCAATGTTTGAACCACCAAAGCATAATGCTTGATTTGTGGTACCTATCAAATACTTGAGAATCCACTTCACCGCCATCCAATGTTCTTTTCCTGGATTGTTCATGTACCTGCTTACAACTCCCATTACATGTGAAATATCAGGCCTTGTGCAGACCATTGCATACATTAAGCTTCCAACTGCTGATGCATATGGAACTTTAGATATATGAGGCATTTCTCCCTGAGTCTTGGGACACACCTCCTTACTTAATTTGAAATGGCTAGCCAAAGGTATACCAATTGGTTTTTCATTCTGCATATTAAACCTTTTCAACACCTTTTCTATGTACTCACTTTGAGACAATGTTAATTTGCGATTCTTCCTGTCTCTAGTTATTCTCATACCATGGATTTGTTTTGAAGCACCCAAATCCTTCATTTCAAATGAGTTTGCCAATTTCCTTTTGAGCATAATTATTTCCTGCATGTTATAACCTACAATAAGCATGTCATCTACATACAATAACAATATAATATAGCTACCATCATTTTTCCTTTTGAGATAAACAAAATGGTTAGAGTGATATCTAGTATAACCTTGTTTATACATAAACCTGTCAAATTTTAGATACCACTGCCTTTGAGCCTGTTTTAAGCCATACAAGCTCTTCTTCAACCTGCGCACTAGTTTCTCCTTCTCTTTTACCTCATATCCTTGTGGCTTCTGCAGATATATCTCTTCCTCCAAATCCCCATGGAGAAAGGTTGTCTTTACATCTAACTGCTCAAGATGCAAATCTTCAGACTTAAAATAGTTTTGATTGAAGTCATTTTCACAAAAGGAGAAAATATCTCATCAAAGTCTATACCCTTTTTCTATGTAAACCCCTTTACCACAAGTCTAGTTTTGTACCTTTTTCTACCTCCATCTTCTTCCTTTAGCTTGTAAACCCATTTATTCTACAATGTTGTTTTACCTGCAGGCAACCTGACTAAGTCCCAAGTCTAGTTATGTACTAAGGATTCCATCTCTTCTTTCATGGCTTGCTCCCACTTCCTCCTAGTTTCTACATGCATCGCTTCTTGATAACATTCTGGTTCATCAGAATAAGTCAACAATACATAGTATAATCGAGGAGAGTATCGTTCATGGGGTCTACTTATCCTGGTAGATCTTCTAACACTACTTTTAGGTGTTTTAGGTTCTTGTTGCTGTTGTGGTTGTTGTTCTAGCTGTTGATCATTACGATTTTTAGGCACCATCACATTTCTAGTGATATCATAAAACACTGTGTATTCTCTGTTTTCATTTTCCTATTTCTTTTCCTGCAACTGATTATTATACAAAACCTTTTCATTGAATATTACATCTACGCTCCTAATGATTTTGTGATTTTCATAATCATATAAGTGATAATCTAAATCATTAACACCATATCCAATAAAGGTACATTTCTTTGATTTTGCCTCAAGCTTTGTTATATTTCTTTATTAATGTGGACAAAAGATTCACAACCAAAAGTCTTTAAAAATGAATAGTTTACCTTTTAACCTTTCCATGCCTCCTCTAGAATACCACCATCTAAGGAACTTGAAGGCCCTCTATTTATTAGATAAACAATAGTGTCTACAACATCTGCCCAAAATTGTAAAGGAAATCTTGCATGCAATCTCATGCACCTTGCACGCTCCATGATTATTCTATAAATCCTTTCTAACACACCATTTTCTTGTGGTGTTCCTGGAATTGTCTTCTCTCAGCGAATTCCATTCTCGGAATAGTATCTGTCAAACTCTTTGCTTCAATATTCACCTCCATTATCTAATCTGAAACACTTCAACCTTTTCTTTGTCTCATTTTCAACCAAAGCGTTCCATTTCTTGAAAGTATCAAATACATCAGATTCAAATATAATAAGTCTAGGCTTTTCTGGTTGCATCATCAATAAAAGTAACATAATAATGAGATCCACCAAGAGATGATACCTGAGTAGGTTCCCATACATCTGTATGCACAAGCTCTAATTTTTCGCTCTTTTTTTCTTTCCCAACTCTAAGGAATCTGACTCTCTTCTGTTTTCCATAAACACAATTTTCAAAGAATTTTAAATCAACATGTTTCAAACTTGGCAACAAATTTTTTGAGTGAAGAATATGTATCCCCTTCTCACTCATGTGCCTGAGCCTATGATGCCACAATGCCATATCTTCTCCTGTAGAGGTTAAAGCATTAACATATTAGAAATACTATTTCATCAGTACAATGTACCAACATTTTCTCCTTTCGCTATTACTAGGGATCTTTTAGTGACCTTCCAGGTTTTATCTGTGAAAGTAGTTACACAACCTTCACCTCCAAACTGCCCTATTGAAATCAGATTTTTCTTCAGATCTAGAACATGCCTTACCTCCTTCAATAGCCATTGATTTCCATTCTGCTATTTTATGAAAATTATACCCATTCCAATGATTTTACAGGGTTTATCATCACCCAATCGAACCTGTCCAAAATCTCCTTGAACATAATCATGAAAATGTTTCTTATCAGGTGTGGCATGTAATGAGGCCCCTGAATCTACCACCCAGGCATCAATAATATTTTCTAGTGAAAGAATCAAAGCATCTTGCAACACATCACCTATTACATTCGCTTCATGATTAGTTTCTTGTTGCGCGTCTCCTTCTTTTCCCTTTCGAGACTTGCAGTTTTTCTTCAAGTGTTCTTTCTTCCCGCATTTCTAGCACATTATCCCCGATATAGACTTGGATCTGCCTTTTCTTGATTTACTGCAATATCCCGAGCTCTTTCCTCTTTCCATTTTTCTTCCCCTAGTCTCTGCATTCAAAGCATTACCTGATGTCTCATCGGAGCTTTTCCGTCGCATTTACTCGCTGATTACACTGACAACATCATCAAACTTTAAAGTACTAGATCTAGAGACAGAGTTACTAATGGCCATAACTAAACCATTCCAACTTTCTACCAAAGAGCATAGAAATAACAGATCCCTAACGTCATCATAAAAATTTACCCCTACAGAACTTAACGAACTTGTAACTGTATTAAAATCATTTAAATGGTCTGCAACAGATCCACCTTCTGACAACTTCATATTAAATAAATTCTTCATAAGAAATACATTATTTGAGGCTGAGAGTTTTTCATATAGTTTGGCCAATGCCGACATTAAACCCTTTGTTGTCATTTCCTTTGAAATATTAAATGCTACCAACACCGCTAGGCACAACCATATTTTTCCAAGTGCCTTTCTGTCAAGAATATCCCATTTTGTGTCTGTCATACTTGTCGGCTTTTTTGTCTTTCCACTCAACGGTAGGTATAGATCTCTTTGATACATATAATCTTCCATCTGCATCTTCCACAGTTAGCAGTTTTGGCCATTTAATTTTTCGATCCTAAACCTACCATCTTCCTCTATTGCTCCCACTCGAACCAAGAACCCTTCTCTCTTACGAGTTTATCAACCAAATAAACCTTTGGCTTTGATACTAGTTGTTAGAAAATTATATATGACAGAGCAATGGAACACATAAAATATTTCAGAAATATAATCATAGAGAACGCATAAAACAAGAGAGACACAGATATATGTGGTTCACCAAATTTGGGCTACATCCACAGAGAAACAGCCAGCCCTTCTTTTATTATATAATCTAGCAAACTGAAAAGATACAACCTACAACAGATCCACTGCAACACCCTCTTTGCTCTCAATCTCCTCTCTCTTCCTCACTCAGAATATAAATATGATATAGACGCAATACAATTCCCTCATATATAGTGAGGGGTTGCCTTCTAGGGTAAAAAACCCTAAATTAAACATAACTTATACCGTTAGATAATCTGGTAATGAACAACCCAGATTGACTAGAAATTACTAGACTTTTACAAGGCAATTTTACATCTATTTTTAGCTTTGGGGGCACTTCCCCTGAACCCTCGGGGGGAGGGGTGTGTAGTCTTCCTGGGGTATACATCCTACTAAAACCTTTGAATATAGAAGATAATCAGGCTCCACACCCAACACTCGGCTTCCCATGATCTCCATGACTTGACTGCTTGCAACTTTGAGGTAGTGTGATTTGATTGAGGAATATTCAAATGAGTGAGGATTTTAATGAGGAGGATCTATCTCCTATAATATCTCCTCCTTATCTCATTCAAGTTTCTACCCTTAATTAGTCCATGGTTTTCTCTTAAAAACCTGCAATCAATGCACATTAGACCACTTGACATACATCTTACTTTTACCCATCTCATTAAAAAAAATATAATTAAAACATGTAAAGAAATATGAGAAGAGTTGATTTTAATAAGCTTGGAGGTGTGTTAATGTCCATATAGTTACCCAATGATGAGGCTCATCATCACCCCCTACTGAAAGTGTTTCTCATCCTTTGAGAAACTTAATATATATCCATGTCCTTCATTTCCCCGGTGGCCTCCCTGACATCCCATGCTTCTGCTGTAGTTTCTTATTCTTGTGAATAAAATCCTACCTTGATCTTTATCTCTTGCCACTACTTTCTTTCTTCTTATTCTTCTTTCCTTCCTTCCAACATTACTAAAAGCAGTGATGGATTAAGTCTCAAGCCATTCCAATTGACTTTGAGTCTTTGTAGATATTTCTTGTACATGGGTGTTCTGTTTAGTGCCTCTCTCATTCTCTGAGGAGAATGGTGTTCTCCGATTTTCAGACTATAAGGCAAGGTGTTCCATCTCCTTTGGAAAGCTTGCATGTTTTCATCTCCTAGTACCCTGAACATGTCTTCAAAGTGTGTGTTTTCTTTCTCTTGTGTAGCAAGGTACCTAGGTGCAAGCTTAGAATCATTTGCAATCAGGTTGTGGGTTTTTATGACAACCATTGGATTGGATTGTTCAGCTCTGATCATAAGTGGTTCTACCTCTTGTCTTTCCATTACCTTTTTCATCTCTGTAGCTCTTGCCACCTCATGATTCATCCATGATGTTAAGGCCATCAATTGCATTTCTCTGAGCTTTGAATTTGGGTCCCCCACATTCAAATCTATCAAGGCCAAGTTGTGTAGGTAAAACTCAACCATCTTTTCTCTATCTTCCAAGGTGCTTTGATCACAGGGATCAATGAATTTTCTATAGTCTTGGAAGTGCATAGTGCCTCTCTGTGCTAAAGCCTTAATTTTAAATTGTATCCATTGTTCCTTGAGATACAAAGCATAAGACTTGGCTGACATCCTGTGTTGGATTACCTCTAAGGATAAATTAGCCATAGTTGCCAAATAGCTTTCCTTTTCTTGTAACTATCCCCTTAGCCATGCATTATCTGCTTCTAACTGAGCTTTCATCATTGCCTCTATGTCCCTTATGCTACTTAGATCTCTTCCCACCTCCTTCAATTTATCCTCCATGTGGCCTACATCCTCCACTCCTTTTGATTTAGCAATTTACATCCACCTATGTGTTCTTTCCCTTTCTTTCTGAAGTTCAAAGAATAAGGGGATGGAAAAATCTGTGGGATGACCCTACCACCTTCGATGAACCTGTAGTAAGAGCTAATGTTGGGTTGTGGACTAGGCTCTCTAAGATTTGGGTCTTCCTGCTTTGTTTCTTGCTGTGTGATACCTTCTTGGTCCATTTTCTGAGTTTCATGTAGGTTTAGCAGAGTTTCCTGTAGGTCTTTCTGTGTCTCCTATAGGAGACCTTTTCCCTTTGATGAGGAAGACCTCGTGATAGGCCTCCTAACATATGTGATGGGAGATTTGGGAGAGGCTTGTTGTGATGATCCTTCTCCTTGTTTTTTCTCAAGAGGAGCTATCTTTTCTTGCTTCTTTGGTGAGTCTTCAATAACAATAGGAGTTTTGGTGGGTTTTTGAGGTCTTCCCTAACTAATCCTTGTGATATTTCTTATCCTAAAGTACAGTGGGTTTTGTCTTTGTCTTCTTCCTTTTGACTTGATAATTGTACTTAGGGCAGTAAGAGAAGCTACTACCTCCTTCTCTGTGGGTTCTGGAGATACCCTTGGTGATTCTTCCCTTTCTTTGCCTTGACTGTAGACCTTTATTCTTCATTTTGTTCTACCACCTCTTTCCCATTCTCCTTCTCATCCTTGTATCTATCTTTCTCTTCTTCCTCTAGTTCCTCACTCTGCTTATCTATCTCATCTTTTGTTTCTTCTTTTGTCTCTTCTTAATTTTCCTCTTCCTTTTCTTCATATTTTTCCTCCTCTCTTTCCTCTTCATTTTCTCCCTCTGTTTCTCCATCCCTCTCACTAGCAGTGGGGTTTTTTCCACATTCAAGAGCTTGAATTTCTTCCTCTTCTTGCATGTCTCTGAAACTTTTCCATGTAATAGGGAGTCTTAGGTTTTGTAGAGAATCTTCTAATATTAGTTTGATCAACCCATGATGGGATAAATGCTAATAATTTCCCTCCTGCACTTTGATGCTCATATCTATCGGTGATTGAAGAAGAAAGTAGGGTATACTTAACATGTTTTGAGGAGGTGTGCCCGCTTCAAATATCAATTCTTGGAGGAGTATGAAATGGTATCCATACACCATATTGTATCTCCCTTCACATGATATATACTTAATGAGGTGTGTTGTAGCAGCTACCTTCATAGTAGCTTGCCTTTCTTCATCAAGTCCTCAAGCTTCAATGTCTTTCTTGCTCAAAGGAAGCCTATCAATCATAGTTTGATATTTTCCCTTCACAGGCTGCTCACCCGGATTTGGTCCATCTGCAGGCTGAGAAACTTCCTAGTGAAATTTGTGCTTTTTTGGAGGGAAACTGGCCTTCCCTCTAGGAATTCCGCAATTCCCTCTGACATCTTGTTGGGCTCTAGGATTGTGCAATCCTGCTAGCCAACCCTCCCCACAGGATTTGCACAATTTTTTCCATTAACAGGTTGTTCAACCCAGGATTTGCACAAATCTAGGCAGTAGTTAGCTGCTTTTCCAAGAAATTAAGCAATCCCCTTGGGTAGTCAACCTAGCTTATAGTAAAAAATGCACATTTTTCTCCAGCATTCGAGGAGTTGCTTGCATGTGTAGTTGAGTTGACTGGTTCCCTCTTGGACCAAGAAAAATAGACTTGCGTGCATAGGTTGTTTCTCCCAAGGCAACATGGAAAGGCATCCCTTGTTTCAGGGATCTATGTTGAGCAGTTGGAGGTTACATGCAAGGAGTAATTCTGAAACCTCCCGCCAAATGTTGCTTCCCCTAGATTTCTAGCATGCGCATCACAACCTTGATGTTATCAAAACTCACCATTTGGATGTTGCAAAGCTAACTCCTCATATCAAACTTCTAGCTTTGACATCCCACATCACATCTACAAGTAGTCGACACATTCAACATAGCTATTTTTGGGTAAGCTCGCTTCCCATGCCCTTTGCTACATTTCTGTTGCTTTTCGGTTTTTCACTTGTATGAGAATTATTTGCTTGATTTCTTTGAACACTTGCTGTCATTTACATGGATACTAGCTTGTCTTCACTCTGTTTCAATTTCTGTTGCATCTCACTGTTGTCGCATGCATGAAACTATTTTTCACAGACCTTCACCCAACCAGTGAATGACCTCACCCACATGCATGTTGATCTGTTTGCTCAATCCTCCATTCATGTTTTTCATGCACTGTTTATCACTTCTTCTATCATTTAGTGTCGCCATGCATTTCATTGACTTACTTTCTTTCATTTTTCTATTAGCGAGTCGGGCCAACCTTGCCCTGGTCTCTTCCTTCACCAAGGCTGCATTGCGCAATCTAGAGAAGGAAGGCTCACCTTCCTCTCTAGATTTGAGCATTCTAGCCCAACACTGGCCTCTTGGACTGAATTGCACATTTTTGTTGGTTAGTTGTTGTTGTAGAAATTCCCACCTGTAGATCACCTAATAATGCAATATACTAAAGCAAAATACTTTATCTACTTTGACAACCAATTTAGTGGAAGCTTAATTGAACATGACCAACATCAATAAGAACACATCTAACTGATAAGAAGGAATCAATCACACATAACACAGAAGAAATATCCAGAGGAAATCACCAGCCTAAAACCCCATCTTTGTATTATCATACAAGTGGAAATATGACCAGTATTAAAAAATAATCAGCTCAAAAGTTATCCTTCCCTCTCTGCAATACCTATGTTACTCATAGATAGTCAAAGGCCTCTATCTAACCTTTGGTCTACCCTCCAAGCCTCCTATGTCTTTGCACAATTCTGATTTGGGTCTAGTGTAACCACTTGTGTGAATTGGCCTCTTCACACACTCACTAACCTCTGATCCAACTACGTAGTCCTGAAGGAGATAAATCCTCATCATGCATGAGATTCCTTTATAGGAAAAATATTCATCCAACTAATAGTACACTGTCCCTTCTCTAATCTCAATTGGGTCTCTGTCAGAACTGACATGCATGAGTTATCCATGAGTGAATACTCAGTTATCTTAAATACAGTAGTTACATGCATGCAAGCATTAACTAACTGAATTCTCATTAATTTAACAAATGTTAAATTAATCTAATTGGACTTGACTCAGTTAACTGAGCCAACTAATTACAACTCAATATTAAAACTCATCCTTATCTCTTTAATTGATGAATAAATTCTTCAATTAATAGATAAATCGTTGCATGTCCTTACATAGACTTCAAGTTTGCTTTTCCTTAACTAATTAACTCAAGACGAATTAATTAATTAATTTACAAACTACTATTAATATCAAATTCGAATTTGACTTCCTATTTTAGTCCAAGGACTAACTAAAATTAGGAATCCATC
The DNA here is from genome assembly GCA_000404065.3 of Pinus taeda. Taxonomy (NCBI): domain Eukaryota; kingdom Viridiplantae; phylum Streptophyta; class Pinopsida; order Pinales; family Pinaceae; genus Pinus; species Pinus taeda. Next base: position 41,091 of record APFE031596094.1, on the reverse strand, counting down.
TTGAACTACTAAAAATAGAATGTTATTTTAGCGCTTCCATTTTTCATTCCCTGTTGCCCAATCCAGCACTGGTACCCAAACTGCTATTTTTAGTACTTCTATTTTTAGCATTTCTCATTGCTATTTTAAACACTCCCTCTCAACAAGAAAGGCTTCCTCTCGAACTCGATCCTATACCTTCTGAATGTTTTGCATGCAACACTTCTACCAAGTGTGGTTGCTCCAACAACTCTTGGAACAAAAATAACTCCCAACTGACCTCTCTGTTGGGCTAGAAACATACTCTAATGTAAAGCTCTACCTACTACTGAGAAGTACTCCCTCTCCGACCTCTATGCTCTGCAACATCTCCATGCATATCGCACCATTGAACACCTTTATATTCCATCCTACACTGGTGCAACACACTTGTTCCTCTCGCATTGCTGCACCTTGCTAACTCTGCGCTATCTTGGGATTCATGCACTGTAGCTCTCTCTTCCGCTCCATCCACATATGTCTCTACCCAATCAGTTAGTTCTGCTACTCCTCATCAAGCCTCTTGTAGCAAAGTCAAATCAAAGAGATTGGGTACCTCAAGGATCCTGCCCCTCCTCATTAGGATGATCAGTCCACATCGCCCCACCTCCTACATGGAGGTATGGCTGCATGTAATCCCTCTGCCCACCCAGCTCTAAGTTTCCTCCTACTAGAGGTCTCTGCATGAGTAGATGTCTCTACTGGATCTCTACTGGATCTCCACTCAGCTTCCCCTATTGTGGTTGCTCCATAACCTCCGGAAGTTATTACACCAATGATGGCTCCTCCACAATCATCTAAGACTTCTTCTGGCGGTGCATGTTGAGAGATAATGTACTCTCCCTCTCAACCACCAAGTCTCCATTAGTTTCCTTACTGCTCAAGGCTTTGCATGCACCTTGAACCTCAAGGGCATATAGATTCTTGACCCTTGAACTGATCTGCTTCACCTGTCTAGTGATGGTGTGTCTAAGGAAAACCTTTCCCTTACTGAAGACTACATCATAGCCTCTCTCTTCTAGCACCGCGATCGACACCAAGTTTCTCTTCAGTCCTGGTACATACTTGACATCGGTCAAGGTAAGGCGAGCTCCATGCTACCTTTGAAAAATAACCGTGCCTACACCTGAGACACTATACTTTTCATCATTACCCATCACTATGAGTATCTGGAGATCTTTCTCCTGCAAAGTACTGAACAAAATCTTGTCGTCGGTCATGTGGAAAGAAGCTCCACTGTCAAGAAACCAACCAGTTCCCACCATTGATGAAACCATGCATGCAAACAATGTGAAATCCAAATCGAACTGTGAAGCAAGTGCCTCACCTTTAGATCCTTCCCCGGATCCCTTCATGGATTTCCTCAGTGGACAATTTGTAGCAAAATGGCCCACCTCATGACAACGAAAGCATTGCACTTTCGATTTTTCAAACTTCTTCCCACCATGGGAAGAACTGGATTCGGAAAGAGAAACCTTCTCATTCCCCTTCTTCACCTTACTCACTAAGGCACAATTTTCTTCATCCTCCATGGGTGAAGAACCATCTTTGGTGCTTCTTCTTATCTCCTCCTGCATCAAATCTGACCAAAGTCATTCCCAACCTGGCAGTTTCTCTCTTCCATTAACCAAGTCCTGGTAGATATTCCAACTCTTAGGAAGACCAAGGAGTGCAAGACTCCCCATGTCATCATCAACTGTCACAATCCCTACACTTCCAAGCTCATCCCTGCATGTGGTGAGCTTATTCAGATACATAGAGATCGTGTCACCTTTTCACACTTGATCTTTCAAAGTTTTTCCTTCAGTGCCAGCTTCCTTTGATCATTGCTATTTTGATATAGATCTTTCAATGTTTTCCACATTGAAAATAGTGTCTCCTTCCCATGGATACTTTAGACTGTGATCTCAAACTCCCTCCAGAAGGATTTTCCTTTCTCTAGCCACACATTTCTTCCATTCAGCCAACTCAGTAGCACCAGTTAGCTTGAGGACTTCTTTTATCACTGAAGTCCTTTAGACTGTTATCCTCTAGTACTACTTCCATGTGATCCTTCCAGGCTATATAATTCGAACTGTCATCAAAGGCATATTCGAGTCTCAAACCATAGAACTCCATAGGTGAAATAGAGATGTGATAAGAACTCGATTTCTATATTTAGGAATCACAAATTTCAACTTCTCCCTTATTGTATATTGTTCTTCTTTGATCACCTGTGCTCTAATACCATGTAAAAGTTCCCACCTGTATATCACCTGATAATGCAATATACTAAAGAAAAATACTTGATCTACTTCTATAACCAATTTAGCAGAAGCTTAATCGAACATTAGAAACATCAATAAGAACACATATAATTGATAAGAAGGAATCAATCACACATAACATAGAAGAAATATCCAGGGGCCTCTATCTAACCTCTGGTCTACCCTCCAAGCCTCCTATTTCTTTTCACAATTCTGATTGGGGTCCAGTGAAGCCACTTGTGTGAATTGTCCTCTTCACACACTCACTAACCTCTGATTCAACTGCGCAGTCCTGGAGGAGATAAATCCTCATCATGGATGAGATTCCTTTATAGGAAAAATATTCATCCAACTGATAGTACACTGTCCCTTCTCTGATCTCAGCTGGGTCTTTGTCTAAAATGACGTGCATGAGTTATCCATGAGTGAATACTCAGTTATCTGAAATACAGTAGTTACATGCATGCAAGCATTAACTAACTTAACTCTCATTAATTTAACAAACTATTAAATTAATCTAACTGGACTTGACTCAGTTAACTGAGCCAACTAATTAAAACTCAATATTACAACGCATCCTTATCTCGTTAACTGATAGATAAATTCCTCAATTAATAGATAAACTGTTGCATGTTCTCACATAGACTTCAACTTTTTTTTTCCTTAACTAATTAACTCAAGATGAATTAATTAATTAATTTACAAACTATTGTTAATATCAAATTTGAATTTTACTTCCTATTTTAGTCCAGCAATTGACTAAAATTAGGAATCCATCCTAAACTGCTAAAAATAGAATGCTATTTTTAGCACTTCCATTTTTCATTCCTTGTTGCCCAATCTAGCACTGGTACCCAAACTGTTATTTTTAGCATTTCTTGTTGTCATTTTCAACAGCTGCTTGGCCCAAAAATTGCTCAAATTTGTCCCTGGGACAACGGTATTTCCCAGCTGGAATCGCGCATTGTGCAATCCCAACAGCCAACTGCCCAACTAGATTGCGCATTTTGTAGTTCCAGTAGTAAATCAGTTTCCTAGAAACCTGGAATATGCCTTATGCAGTCTTGGCAGTCAACCTCCCAACCTCCTGGCCGAAATTGTGCAACCTTCATGATCAGTCAGCCAGGTATGTTGCAAGTCAGCTCTCATGTTTATTTTGGTTTTCGACTGATATATTTCTTGCTATGAGTGTTGCGATGTCTCCAAGTATCATAGATGTTCATCTACCTCTCAGCCATATAGGTACAATTGTTTCTAAGATAGCAAACATGAAGACACCATTCAGAGCATGCTTGGGGATGCAGTCGATCAAGTGTCCATGGGCTTACCTAGTCACAAAGATATCAAGTTGTTCATGGACAAAGACATTAAGTAGCAGCGTCATAATGATCAGCATCATGAAAAATAGCTACCAAATGCATCAAACACAGAAAATGAAGTGAACGCATAAAATGCAAGAGGAAGGTTGTTAACAACGTAGAGGCGAAGCAAAGTTGCAAGATCAAGTAGGTCCACTTGTAATGAAATAAATTTTGGAGACTAAGGCTATGAAGTGATGGTGCGACATGAAGATTGCACAAAGGAAGAACATGGAACAGAGAAGGAGTTGCGTGTCTTGAAGTAGCAACTCAGGACGAACATGAAGCTACGTAGACATTCCAATGAGTTGCAATAGGAACAAGAACAACAGTGGGCGCAACATGCACTAACTGATGAAATTGTGCTAGTGCAAGTTAAGGATCTATCCTAGCAGCTAACACAAAGAAAACATGGTGAGTAATGTTGCTGATCACATGCAAAGGATCCGGCAACATGCAATCCAACCCATTATGCGCACTCACCAAGGCGAAGACAAGAAGCAAGTCCAACTAGGGCTGAACATGCACTTTGGCAAGTTGATGCACATGACCACCAACATGCACTTGAATATCAGCATAGACACTTTGCATCTGTGTGTTTTCGGTTCAAACGTACCTAAGAAGACCATGTGCATGTTAGCAGATGAGTTGGATGAAGGGGTTGAACCAATGCAACGGTTGCAATGGAGGTAAGAGTTTTCTTGAACAAGATGTCACCATGAGGTGCATGCACACCATCACAGATGACCAAGCTTGGCATTAGCTCACCAGATTCACCATCGTAAGAATGTCAAAGAGTTTCTCTCACCATAACGAACCGAGTGTTAGTGATGTCTTGCAAGGCTTTCTCAAGCCATGTTTTCTCACAAGAGCACATGTGCATTGTAATGTTGAGTCATGTCAAGTGTAAGTTGAGTGTCAATAGTTGGATGTAATATTCATAGAGTATGTGAAGAGTCATGAGGGTAGTTGAATTGTCACAGAGGGGAATGTCAAGGGTCACCACACCCTTTGCTATAAATATTCCCTCATAGCTCATTGTATAGGCTTTTGGTCAGCCAAGCTTTTACTAAGACTATCTTGAATAAGGCTTGGACATTATTGTAAGGTGCCTTGGCTTCTCCATTACACAGATCTAGTACATCTCTTTGGAGGAGCAGGCAGATGTGGCTGTGACATTCCACTAATGGCGCTAGAAGGTTTACATGGTGTATTGTAAGATTGTGACTTACACTTCTTTATATAATAAAAGGCAACACATTTTCATGCATATGTTGTTATTGTAGTTGGATTGCTACGATTTCCTTAATGATATATGTTGTTTAACTTACGTAATTGTATATGAACTGATTTGTATGCAATTATATGAATCTTGTTGTTAATGTGTTTCATATGTTGTTAATGTTGTCACCATCCATGTCGACTCCTCTACTGGACATCGGACAAACCCTTCTCTGAACCTTGTTATATAAACCGTAACACTCGTCTCAGACTATTCATGAGTGTTCTTCATGTTGTCTTACCTTTTATGTTGTGACTTCTGCCTCCGTGTCGATTGTTTTGCCAGAAGTTGTGCATGTCCTTTGTGTTGTGTTTTCCTAGCCGAGTTGGGATTGATCACTTTCAACTTGGAACTCACCTTCCTCTCCCTTTGAAGTGTTGAAACCTCTCATACTCATTCCTTGACTCACTGCATCAGTCACACCCTTGCTATTGATAGAGTTATCTTACTTGCCTCTATCTGACATCACGGTCAAGGCATTACCTTATGACCCACTGTTGGGACTCCTACACCAAATAGTCTGAGGTCTAATTGGGACTTCTTACTGGGGAGATCCCCTTGACATGTTGGTGGGTCCAGCGCCATCAACATTTCTGGCACTAGAAGGAGGGCTTGATGACAAGCAGTGTCCTCTCATCCAGTTTTTAACCTTTTCATATCGTCCATGGAGTCTTGCATTCTTCTTTCCCCGAGGTGTTTTTCGAATTGTGAAGATGTCTCCATCTTGGGGAAGCTTTTCAATCTCTTGTCCACTCACACGTATGATGGTGAAGGTGGAGTGGCCTAGCTTAAGCACTTACATAACTTTCTTTCCATGATTTATGAGGAAGATGAGTTTACTAATGAATAGGTTGGTCTATTGCTTGCATTGACACTTTGCGAATCTCCAGTTCATTGGGTGGTCAGCTTACCATCTAACACCATGCACTCATGTGACCACTTCTATTATCTTGTTGAAGACACGTTCTATCATTTTTATCCAGACCATCTTGACCAGAAATTGTTACAACAATGGAGGGCTCCACATGAATCCATTATTGATTTTTGGCATTGCTTCCGAGACTTACCGTTTGAAGCTCCGAGTAGCCAGATGAAGTTTGCTAATCTCTGGGACCAGTTCGAGTTTTGCCTTAATAAATATCCATGTCCTAAGAGAAAGCTTGAGATCAAGCCTCGCTCAACCTTCTTCATTGATGGAACTGTGCAATCTCTATGGGAGAAGGCATAGTCTCAACGGACTCTCCACCTCCCTCTCATTCAATAGTTCCACCATTACCCTGTGATGTTGAGGATCATGTTCACACACTTGTTCAACCTTTACACTTTCCCAACATCACTCCACACAATTTTCATGCATATTTGGTTGTGAGTCGTTCGATTTCTCATATGAATTCTTTTTTTTGACCTTTGTCTTTGCACCCAGGTGTTCCTCTGGATGATGTTGTCTTATGTTCATCCATTCAAGACTCAACTTGTTGTGAATGAGGAACAACCTACTGATGGAGTTGGTGTTGCACAACCAACATGTGCTATCATTCATGAAGAGTATGAGTGGGATCTTGATTAACACTCGATGAAGGATGAGTCCCTTACATCCGAGCCCCCTTCTTTCATTCCTAACATCGTTGGTGAACTTTCCATCCATGATTTTTCATATGTTTCTTCATCTACGGATGCACCCATTGTTGATATTTCACAGGACACATTGTATGTTATCTCATCATCCAACAACGGAGAGGACCAATCATTTATTGAAAATCCACTTGACCTTTCATCTTCCCTTTTTGGAAACATAGAGGGTGAACATCCTTCCTTCTCATCTCCCCTCTGTGTGATTCGTCAAATCATGAGGATGCCAACCAACATATTGAATTTTCTGATCTTGGTTGTCATGATCTCTTCACCTCATCATCCGATCATGATGTTGATTCACTCGTTGTTAATCTGTTTAAGCCACTGGTTTATGAAGATCCATCTGTTAATGAAGTCAAAACCCCATAGACCATCGAGGAACTTCAGCCCGAGTTGATGGTTATGTCAGGCCCTTGTTTTCCTGAGGTTGGTTTTGCTTCTGATCAAGATATTCTTCAAACACTCAAGGCTCATAATCACTCATTTGTATGTACTCAAGATCAATCTAACACTCAGATAAGACTTCCTCCACTCGAATTGAACGATCCCATTGCTCATGCATTAGAGGAGTATCATATTGCAATCACTCGTGCGCAATGCAAGTTCTCTTTGTTCTTTTGTTTGCTTGCATGTCACAATCAAGAGTGTGCTTGTGCTTCAAAGTTGCACATAGTGTCACACAACACCATGATAAGTCCACGGACTATTCGTCATGCACATGCACTCACTTATGTCCTGTGGGCACTTTGAAACATGAAGTGTGGTTGTCTTCAATGTTATATCTCTCTTGTATGCTAGTCCGCACAACTAGGTGACTCGTGGACCAAGCCTTCACTAACATGGGTCTACCAATGTGCTGGTGGCTGCATTGGGAGTATCACTTCATGTTATCAGGCCCATGCACCGTTAGTGTAGGAGTGGGAGTAGTGTTCACTTTTAGTTGTTTGCTTGCATGCTTGTTTGTTTTCATGCTTTGTTTGCTTTCTTGTGCATTCACTTGATTTTCTCTCATTTTTTCTTCTACTTTTGCTTGGATTTGTTGTTAGTTCATTCGTTTGTTTCCTTCATAGGTTAGTTTTCATCAAACCATGTGTGAATCATGAAATGAGCTGGGTAAAGTACAAGAGGGCTTGTACATCTATGACTACTTGGTTATCTATCATCTTGCCTCCATATGACGAGCTTGTTACTCTTAGTCCATGATACATCAAAGGAAAATAGGTATTGTTCAAAGTGAACCTTGGGGAAAACACAACGCTTGCACGCTAACTAGTGTCACCTTCTCTAGTCAGTTGTTTTTGGGTTAACCCTTATCAGCTTAGTCAAGTAGAGTAAGGCGAGGGGGGAAGCCTTAATAGACACATTAGAGATACAATAAACTAATTCTCTACTAGAACAACGTCTTCTAATATGAATAAGTCGGGATCCCTCTTCCACCTCTAAAAGGAATAAGTGCTTTGCAAAGTGGAAAATGAAAATAAAAAAGTCAAAAAATTCAAATGAAAAATGAATAAGGTGAAAGAAGATAAAGGCTTCTTTTGTAGGGAGGTGATTCAAGGAACTCTGCCAGGGTATTGACCAGGCTCGCTGGCAGCGAACCATGCTCGTGTTCCTATGTGACTCCACTGGGTACTGTCCAGGCCTGCTGGTAGTGGAGCAACACCAGAGATGAAGCTTAGACTCTGACGAATATATTTCTTGTGCACTTATATACCCCTCAACCCCAGTCAAAACAATTGTGTTTCCTTGGCTTGGAATGTGTGTCAATCGACCAAGAGTCTGGAAGATGCTACATCTTATAATCAAGCTAGTGTGAAGCCAAGACAAGCTGAGAGTTGAAGAATACTTCCAGAGGTGTTAAACTTTATTTTCATGAATGAGGTCCATTCAGAGAGCTGGAGTTATACCAGTGTGTTGCCAATTATTGTAGTGGCTACAACCACCCTTCAAAATTTTTCCTTAGCCTGTTTTGCAGCCTCCTTGCCAACCTTCACAACAGCTTGCCTTACTTCATCAAGTCCTCAAGCTTCAATGTATTTCTTGCTCAAAGGTAACCTATCGAACACAATTTGATCTTTTCCCTTCATAGGTTGCTCACATAGACTTGGTCCAACTATAGGCTGAGTAGCTTCCTAGTGAAATTTTTGCATTTCTAGAGGGAAACCAGCCTTCCCTCCAGGAATTGTGCAATTCCCTTTGACAGCCTATTGGGCTCCAATATTGCGCAATCCTGCTAGCCAACCTTGCCAGTAGGATTTGCACAAATTTTTCCATAAACATGCTATTCAACCTAGGATTTGTCCAAATCTAGGTAGTAGTTAGCTGCTCTGCCCAGAAATTGCACAATCCCCTTGGGCAGTCAGCCCAGCTTACAGTCAGAAATGAACATTTTTCTCCAGTAGTCAAGCAGTCACTTGCATGTGCAGCTAAGTTGACTGGTTCCCTCTGGGACTGAGCAAAATAGACTTGCATGCATAGATTTCTTCTCCCAAGGCAGCATGCAAAGACATCCCTTGTTTCAGGGATCTATGTTTAGTAGTTGGAGGTTACATGCAAGGAGTAATTCTGAAACCTCCAACCAAGTGTCACTTCCCCTATATTTGTGGCATTCCTGTCACAACCTTGATGTTATCAAAACTCATCAATCAGATTCTACAGAGCTCATTCCTCACATCAGCCTTCTAGCTCTCACATACCACATCACATCTAGGAGCATTCGGCACATTCAACTTAGTTTTTTTGGGGTAAGCTCGCTTCCCATGCCTTGTGCTTCATTTCTATCGCTTTTGTTTTTTAACTTGTATGAGTACTGTTTGCTTGATTTCTTTGAATGTTTGCTATCGTTTACATGGATACTAGCTTTTCCTAGCTCTGTTTTAATTTTGGTTGCTATTTCACTCCTGTCGCATACATGAAACTATTTTCCACAGACGTTCGCCGAATCGGCAAATGACCTCACCCACATGCATGTTGATCTATTTGATAAATCCTCCATTCATGTTTTGCATGCATTGTTTATCACTTCTACTATCACTTTGTGTTGCCATGAATTTCATTGACTTACTTGCTTTCAGTTTCCCATCGGCAAGTCGTGACAACCTTGGCCTAATCTTTGCCTTCACTAAGGCTGCATTGCACAATATGGAGAAGGAAGACTCACCTTCCTCTCCATATTTTCACATTCTAGCCCAGCACTAGCCTCCTAGACTAAATTGTGCATTTCTGAAGGTCAGTGGCTACTTGGTCCAAAATGTTTTGCAAATATGTCCATGGGCTAGCAGTGTTTCCCAGTTGGATTCATGCATTGTGAAATCCCACAACCAACTGCCTAACTAGATTGCACATTTTTTAGTTCGAGTAGTCAGATAGTCTCCTAATAGCCTAAACTGTGCCTTGCACAGTCTTGGCAGTCAATCTCCCAACCTCCCGACCGAAATTACACAACCTTCATGATCATTCACCCAAGTATGTTCCAAGTCAATTAGCATGTTCATTTTAGTTTTTGACTGACATATTGCTTGCTATGAGCGTTTCCATGTCTCCAAGTATCAAAGGTGTTCATCTGCCTTTGAAAAGTATAGGTACAATGATTCTGAAGAGAGCAGAGATGAAGACACCATTAAGGGAACACTTGGGGATGTAGTCAGTCGATAAAGTGTCCATGGGCTTACCCACTCACAAAAACATCATTTTGTTTATGGAAAATAACATCAAGAAGTAGCATAATAATGAGAAACATCATGAACAATAGTTGAAGGCAACATATTGAATGCAGTGAACACAACTAATGAAGCGAACGCAATGAATGCAAGAGGAAGGTTGTTAACAACATAGAGGTGGAGCAAAGTTGTGAGATCAAGCAGATCCACTT
>APFE031596094.1:14539-27832 GCA_000404065.3 Pinus taeda | reverse complement strand
ATGGTGATGATGTGGTGGAGTGATTTATTATTTTTGACACAAGCTAGTCATCCTCTTGCTCTAGGATCACTTTTCTTGGGTATCCAAAGCCGTTGTAATTCCTACAGGAAACTCCTATAGGTTTTCAGGAAATCCTATAGAAAACACAAAGCCTGTGTAAGCTGAGCTGGAGGAGTTCATAAATGGAGGGATTGATGGGATAATTAAGAATATGGGATGGAGGAATGTAAATATGGATTGTGTAGGTCCTTTTGTTCCTCTCAAGTTGCGCTACTCCTCCTTTAGCTGACCTACAAACAACATTTTAAAACTTTATCTTTTCTCTTTTTCTCTTTTTATTTTTTTTCTTTTTTGAAAATAAATACTCTGCCTCCAAGAGGTTTTCATCCTAGCTGCTTGCCCTAGGTTCCTCAGAAAAGGTTTTCACATAGAGATATTTTTATTTTTTCTTTTCTTTTCAACACCATTGGGTCGTCTCAAGAGGTTTTCAAACCAACAGTGGGACTTAGGTACCTCATGGAGGTTTTCACCCGAGTCTCTTTATTTTTTCCTCTTTTTTCTTTTTTCTTTTTATTTCTCTCTTCAAGGACTTGATGGAGTAGAAGTTGTGACTTTCTCCACCACCATCACTGTCTTGTTGATTCCATTTATGTAGTATTGTTTTGACAAGGGCTTCTTGTAGACCTTCAATTTGTACCCATTGACAGGTAAAGGGATAGCCTTTGCATCAATGTTTCTTATCTGTACTAAACCATTATCATGACATTTTTCTATGACATAACGCCCTAACCATCTAGTCCTTAATTTTACTTTAAAATCCTTGTATTTGGAATCATACAACAAAGCCCAATCACCTTCTTGAAACTGTTTTTCCTTTATGTTCTTGTCATGCAAAATACTCCTTTGAACTTGAGTCACCTCTTTGTGGAGGAGGGCTTGCATTCTAAATTCATCTAACACATTCAGCTGGAGCAATATTTCTTGTTGTGCCCAGGTGAGATCTAGATCAAGTTGTGCTACCTTTCTTAAGGTGTTGTATTCAAGTTCAATGGAAAACACAACCTTCTTCCCATAGACTAGCTCATAAGGGGTGAATCCTATGGTGGTCTTCCAGGTGGTGTTGTAGGCCCAAGTGGCCTCAACTAATATATCTTCCCAATCCTTTCTTTTGCTACTAATCACTTTGGTTAGAATGCCTTCCAATGCTCTGTTGGTTACCTCAACTTGCCCATTAGCTTTTGGGTGGTAAGCAATGGATGTTCTATGCTTGATCTTGTGCTGGATCAACAAATTTTAAATCATATGAGATGTAAATTGACTACCTTGATCAGTGACTTGTTCTCTAGGGCACCCAAACTTATAAAATACATTTCCCCTTAAGAACTCAGATACTTTCTCTTACGTTGCTACTTTGATGGCCTTAGCTTCAACCACTTGGTTAAATAGTTAGCACACATAATGATGTACTTCTTTTGCCTAGATGGAGGGTCAATGTGTCCAATGAAATCCATGCCCCACTTGTCAAATGGATCGAAAGTCATTTGAGTTTGTAGTGGCATTTCATATCTTGGGGTAGGTTTCCCCATCCTTTGGCACCAATCACACTGACTTGTATACCTCCTCACATCCTGGTGGAGAGTGGGCCAATAATAACCAACTTGTAGCACCTTTAATGATTTCCTTTTGGCTACATAGTGACCTCCTCAAGGTCCATCATGATAGGTCATAAGGATGTCAAAGACTTCCTCCTCCCTGACACATATTCTCAGAATTTGATCTGGGCCTAGTTTGAAGAGGCTTCCCCTAATGCAGGTGAATGGGGTGCTCTTCCTCACAATCTTGCTCTTTTCCTTGGACAAATTTGGTGGAAACTATGTAAACACTAAGTAATTTGCTATTTCAACAAACCATGGAGAGAGAAATGAAATGGAGAATAAGTTTTCATCTCGTAACTGATCATCAACGATTCCTTCCTCCCATACATGAAAAGTCAATTTGGATAAAAAAATATGAAACAAAATTCTCCTTTCTAGGCTTATCAATAATAGTTAAATCAAACTATTGCAATAAAAGTAAACATCTAATAATCTTGGAATTTACATCAGGTTTATTCATCAAGTACTTAATTGTAGCATGGTTAGTATGTACAAATGTTTGGTAACCTGTAATGTAATGCCTAAATTTGTTCAATGAATGCACAACAACTAGGAACCATTTTTTATTCATAGTGTAGTTTAATTAGACTTTCGACAGATTCTTACTGATGAAGTAAATGGCATAAGGTATCTTGTCATATATTTGGCCTAGATCTTCTCCCATGGCTTTGTGAGAGGCATCAGCATGTATGTGGAAAGGAAGAGCCCAATTTAGGCCTTGGATAGGTGCAATAGTCAACTTGTCCTTTAGGGTGTCCAAGGCCTCTTGACAGATTTCTAACCATAGAAACTTGGAGTCTTTGGCCACTAACCCAAATAAAGGAGAAACTAACTTGTTGAAGTCTTTTATAAATCTCCTATAGTATTTAGCTAAGCTTATATCACTTCTGACACCCCTTTGTTTTTGCGGAGGTGGGACCCTTTGAATGATGGCTATCTTATTCGGGTCCACTTGCAGTCCTTTCTGGGATATTGAATGACCTAGAATAGTCCCTGCAGTAATCAAGAACTCACATTTTTCAAGGCTAAGGGACAAGTTCATTTGAATGAATTTGTTCAACACCTTACCCAAGTTGGAGTGAGCCTCCTGGAAATCACACCCATAGGGTGTAAAGTCATCCATATAAATTTCCACTGCATCATGGACTAGCTCGACAAAGATACTCAAGATTGTCCTCTAGAAAGTGGTAGGGGAATTGCATAGGCCAAAAGGGAGGACCCGATAAGAACAATTATCCCAAGGATAGGTTAAGGTGGTTTTATCCTGGTCCTTTGGGCTAATATGGATTTGATTGTACCTGTTGAACTCATCTAAGAAAGAGAAAAACTTTTTCCCTGCCAGCCCATCTAACACTTGGTCAATGAAAGGTAGAGGGAACTGATCCTTCTTTGTTGCTTTGTTTGACTCTCTGTAATTGACACAAACCCTCCAATTCCCATTTTTATTTGGATCCAACACCAAAGGAGAAACCCATTCACCATCTGAAATAGGCTAAATGAAACCTGCATCTAGCAACTTTTGCATTTCTTCTTTGACTATATCTTTGAGAGCTTGATTCATTCTCCTTTCGGGATGTTAGCTTGGTTTGCAACCTTATTTTATCTAAATGTGGTGAGTGCACACTGAGGGGTGCACTCCCTTCATTTCTTTTTAACTCCAAGCGAAGGCATCCAGATGTTCCCTTAGAATGTTGCACAACTCTTCTTCTTAGTGTATAGAAAGAGGGGTTGATTTTCAAAGTTATTTCATGGCCAAATTCTATTGTCTTGACACGAGGTTTGAATCAACTAAGCATATATCAATCTAATGGTCGCTCTTGGTTTTCTTTACTACTTCCTCTAAGGACGAGGTATTGGGAGTTGGATTTTGGAGTAAGTGTTCAATCAAGTCATCTTCATCTGGCTATCTTCCTCCCACGGCAGCTTTTAGGGTATAGATTTAGGTTGAGTAGACTTCATCTCTTTCCTCCTCTTCTAGCAATAAAGGTAAATAATGTTCTCAATATGGCCAAGTGGGAGGGAACAAGACCAACTTCTTGGATAGATGCCCATCTTTAATAGTCATCTTTCCTGCCTTGCGGCTAATGTAGGCATCGATAGTGGCTAACCAAGGCCTCCCAAGTATGAGAGGATAACCATTAAGCTTGGCCTTAGGCTGGAGAACTAGGAAGTCTGCAGGGTACTCCCGGGAGTCAATCAAGACCATCACATCCTCAACAATCCCCTCATGGGCTACTGTGGAATGGTCTGCAAGCTGCAAGACTGCTATGGTCTTTCTTAATGAAACCTAGAGATTTAGCTTGAGCATGGTGTCCTTAGTCATCAAATTAATGGTAGCCCAAAGATCAATCAAGGTGCGTGGGAAAATGGTGCCATTGATGTGCACATCTAGCACATGGCTTCTAGGGTCTAAATACATTGGAAAAATTACTTGCCCAAACATTAAGTCGGACAACTGTCCAATGACATTAATGGTAGGGGTGTCTCTTTTTCACCTCCTTGGATGTTTGAAACATTTATCTTTAATATGTTTGTTGTAAATAGGTACATCCTTAATAGCTTGGAGAAGTGGAATTTTGACATGGATTTTTCATTCACCCAAAAGTTCATTCTCTTCTAGGTTAGGCTAGACTAGATGAGTTAATCTTTCAAGAAAGGGTGGTGGATTCACTCTAGGCATACTTTCCTCTCTTTACTCCTCACCCTCCCTAGGTGGAGATGGAGGTTGGTTGTTCAGGAGCAATCTCCCAGACCTTAGGTTGATTTCGTGAATTTCCACAACATAAGCAGGGTAGGATGTCTCTCCATTGTACACATGTTGTGCATGTCTATTGTTCAGATTAACATTTGGTTGGGTAGGAATCTGAGGTTGTTTATGTGGAGTAGGGTGTAAAATTTGTGGTTGAGTAGGAGGTGAAGGAAATAAAGCTGGAGCATTGTTGTATGGGTACCTCCACCCCCATGGTGGTGCATTTAACTGAGGCTGTGGAGGAGTATATGGCTGAAATGACTAGTTGGTCAACTGGGAATGGTTTTGAGGTACAAAAGACCAAGGAGAAGGTGTAGAACAAGAGGGATGACCAGGACCCCCCTAGGAGGGAATGGATGTGTTTTGGTTAGGGTTGCAATATGTGTAGGATTACCCTTGCATGCCCTACTGGTATGGTTAAGGCCCATGAGGTCTCTTTTGATTTATGTAGCAGAGCTATTCAATCACCCCAGGTAGAGAAGGGAACCTGTCTGTGGAGTGGTTTTCTTCATAGACCGAGAATATTTCTATAAGGTTTAATGGAAATTCATTCCTAGAATGCCTCCTTGTGCATCTATGGTAGAAGATGGCTAATTCTCTCTCTGCTTCCTCCTACTTTCTCTTGATGTGCATAGTGTCCATCTGTAGGGTGAGGGTTTGCAACATTTAACTCTTGAAATATTCCAGCATATTTCCAATTTCACCTTTTATGGATGTGTTGGAAGAGGATGTGCTGGCCATTGGTTGACTACTCCTACCCTTTTTCCTAGATACCCTAGAATGATTCTTAAAGACAATCTTGATATCTTCATAGGGTAGCTGGTAGATGTCCCCTCCTACTAGCAGGTTTAGGGTATCCAGAAGATCTTCCCTTACCCCTTCGATCAAGACTAGCTTCAGTGACTTAGGGTCAAGTGTGCACTTGTCCCTTTTCTAGCTAAGTTGGAAACTATCCTCATAATCCTCCAAGGATTCATCACGCTCCAAGGTCATTCTAAAAATTCCTCTTTAGTGTTTGGACTTGCAGTAGTCCTGATACTTATTGTTGAAGGCTTGCTACATTTGAGCCCAAGTTGTGATGCTATCCCCATGTAAACCCATGAACCAGTGTAATGTTGCATCCTTGAGAGCGGATGGGAATAATTTCAAATTTTTATCATAAATGGTGTAATGATAAGTTTTTCATATGGCAGTGAACTCAAACAAGAAAGTATCTAGATATTTTGAGGTCAGGCCATGGAAGTGAGGAAGAGTATATGGGCTTATGTTTTACATCTTGGCATCCCATTGGTTTCTCTGATAGGAAAAGCACCCTAAATTCTTCTCTATCTCCTCCTTCATTCCTATTTTAAGCCATTAGGCCAGTTGGAATGGGTTCTCCTTCTTCTTCTCCCTCTGTAGGCTCTTCAAAAATCTCTAGTTGTTCACCTAAGGGGTCTTCCAATTCACAACCACCGAAGAATAGGGAAGGTTAGCTGTTTGAAGTGGCGGGGGTATTTGGTAGAAATTTTCTTAAGTTATCCCTATTCCTATGAGGCATGAACAAAGTGTTTTTGTTTTGTTTTGTGTTTTTTCAAGCTTTGAGACTAGTTGCAGAATTGAAACAACAAACTAAATGGATAATAACTGCTGGATGAATTCTCACTTGCAGAATGGAAAAGAAAGAAACAAAACTTACAATTACTCTTGCAGAAATGAAGCTAATATTAGAATTAAAGAGATAAGAAATGTAAGAAAGAAGGCATAAATCACCTTACTCAAACCCCCCCCCCCCCAACAATGGTGCCAAAAAGTGATGAGCACTAGTATTGCAGCAAGAATGTTGCAACTCCTGTGGCTACCAACTTTACTTTATCAACTTAGGGTTTGTAAAACTTGGAGGTGATAGTGTTGTATACACAAGTAGATGTGATGGGTCCACTCTTTGTCATTGTTGAGATGACAATAGACCATTATGGTTTTTCAAACCAACCTTCTATTGATTCAGAAGAAGTTTGATTACCAATGTAAGGAAAGACTGAATTCAATAGTTTAAACACACCACTCATCTAGCTAATTGCTAAGAGAGATATTGCTTCATAATAATTATAAGCTAAAATGTGTGTAATCCTAACTTTCCTAGGCAGGCAATTTGAAATAACCAAACATTCTATTGCTATGCATATGAATGAACACAATAACTCTTTTTTTTGTTTTTGTCTTTTTTTGTGAAAATGTAAATGCTACATCTTCTTGGTGATGTGGTAGGTGGGTTAGAGATGGTGATGGAAGGGTAGATGGTTTGGGAGGAAAGTAGGAGTCTTCTCCTATCTTCCTGGATGCTTTTTCCACAAATCGGCCTCAAAATAGACCACTACAGGTCATCCTACAGAATGTCCTAATGCTTCCTACAGGATGTCCTAATGCTCATACGGGATTCCCTATATTCTTACAGGATTCGGCTGAGAGAAATAGGAGTGATTTGGAAGGTGGTATAGGGATTAGGAAAGGTGAATGATAGAATAAATAGGGAAAGGGAGTGGCTAGGACTTCTACAGAGCTCAAAACAAAGTTTTTAAGATCGTTGGATTTGCTCAACAAACCTGTAAAGTTGTTCTTATGGAATGATGAATTGGTTGAGGGACTTGGTGGATTTTGGTGATCATGGATGGATGAGATTGGGTTGGGGTTGCTGGCATGGGATCTTCCTGCACTATTGAAACTCTTGCAATATATACATTACTGGCATTTATCCATGAATCATATCAAACAAGGAAGATTTCCAATCAACTTAAGAAAACATAATTTCATTAGTTAGTTTCCTAGTTCATGCAGGGAAATACTTGCAAAAGATTGTGAAACACCATGAGATCCAATACAAAGCTGAAGATATCAGAAATGACAATTGAAATCTATCTTTAAAAATTGAAAGCATGCTCGCCTAAGTATCAAAAAACCCTAAATTCCATAAGAAATCAGAATTTCGTCTTCTTGGGGCTGAATAGGAGTTTTCCCTCAAACCGTGGTGCCTGAAGGGAGGAATGAGGCCAAATCCACCTTCTATAAGAATTTTTTGTATACCTTTACCTCTCTAAACTACTTCTGAAGAACTAATCAAATTTACCACTACTTGCAATGAAACAATGCTAAAATAAATTCAACACTTAATCTATGAAATAACCTGAACATACAAGTACAAGAGGAGGATCCTTTGCTGATAGGTTTGGTCCCTAACTAAAGAGATTCAACTCTCTGAGTCAACTAAGTGTTGGATCAAGGAAATGCTCATTCTCATTATCATATTAGAAAAATTACATAACAATGTTTTGCTACAAATCTTGAACTCGAAAATACTTAGTGCTCTTACATTAAAAATCTGAATCCTAATGAGGCTCTAGGCCTCCTTATTTATACCACTGAAGTCTCCAACAACTTCCTTAAATCTAGGGAGGCTTGGCTCCTAAAATCAATATGAACTGACTCTCAACTGTCACTAGCTTGGGTGCCCATGATCTCCATGACTCGACTACTTGCAACTCCGAGCTAGTGTGATTTGATTGAGGAATATTCAAATGAGTGAGGATTTTAAAGAGGAGGATCTACCTCCTATAATCTCTTCTCCTTTTCTCATTCGAGTTTCTACCCTTAATTAGCCAAAATTTCCATGATTTTCTCTCAAACACCTATAGTCAATACACATTAGACCACTAAACATACATCTTACTTTTACTCATCCCAATAAAAAAAATATAATTAAAACATGTAAAGAATTATGAGAAGAGTTTATTTTAATAATATTGGAGGTGTATTAAACTCCATATAGTTACCCAATGATGAAGCTCATCACACATTTTGAGGATACAAAGAGAAACATGTTCTTTAGTCAATTGGTAAGTCTCAAACAAACGGGTTCAATGGTGAAGCACATTGAGGACTTCAAAAAATTGAATAGAAGGGTAAATGATATTCTAGAGGAACAAAATATTGATGTCTTCATAGGGACTTTAAATGATAACATCGAACATGAGGTTTGCCTTTGGAAACTTGATTCATTGGAGAAGGCATTGAGGTTTGAAAGAAAAATTATGGCAACAAGGAAGCCTACCACTCATAACTATAAATATGGAAGTGTTATTTCTCATAACCTTCTACAACCTATAAGGTTGATACCACAACAATTGTAAGTAAAAATAGAAAAAGGGCTTTGTTACAATAGTGATAGAAAATATATTAAATGTCATAAGTGTTTTGAGAAGAAATTATTTTACATAGATTATGAAGAGGAGGAAGAAAAGGAACAAGAAAAAGAAGAGGATATACACTAGGAACCAACACCAGATAAAGAAGAAATGAATCCAACCATATCTTGTAATTCATTGGTAGGAATTACCACTCCTCCAAATGTTAAGATAGAAGGACATATCAAGAAGAAAAAGGTAATAGTGTTGATTGATTTGGGTAGTACCCATAATTTTATTCATTGTAAGATAACCAAGGAGTTGAATTGCTTCCTATATCAGACACCCTATTTAGGAATTGAATTCCTAAATTTCTTTGGAAAGTGCCATAATATCAAGTTATCCATGGGATAATATGTATTTAATAGTCTAATGCTTTCCATTCCAATGGGTGGCGCTAATGTTGTGCTATGAGTCTAATGGTTACAATCTTTGGGTACAATGGCTTTTAATTTTCAAGAATTTTTCTTGAATTTTTTTTGGGAAGCAAAAGAAGTTGAATTAAGGGGTGCCGCAAGGAAACCAAGAAATATAATCAACTCTAATGGCATGAAAAATCTTCTAAAGAAAGAACAACAAGGTGTAATTTCACAATTATGTTCACAACATGTTGAAACATCAAAATCATCTATTTCTCCAGATCTCGAAAACGTCTTGGATAATCATTCCAAGATATTTGAGACTACCAAAGGCCTACCACCTATTCATTATCATGATCATGATATTCATTTGATTCCATGAAATGTTCCTCCAAACATTAAGCCTTATAGATATCCCTATGCCCAAAAGATTGAAATTGAACATATGGTTGCAGAAATGCTAGAGACTCATATACTTCAACCTAGTTAAAGCTCTTTCTCTACTCCAGTAGTATTGGTGCACAAGAAGGATGGATCATGGCGGATGTGTTCAGATTATAGGGACCTCAAGAAGCTCACTATCAACGATAAATTTACCATTTCTATTATTGATGAATTATTAGATGAATTACATGGAGAAATTTACTTCACCAAGTTGGATCTTCATTCATGATATCATCAAATAAGAATGAAGACTGAAGACATTCCCAAAAAAACATTTAGAAATCATGAGGGTCATTATGAATTTATGGTCATGCATTTTGGCCTTACCAATGCACCTTTTACATTTCAAGGTTTGATGAATTCCATTTTCAAACCCTTCCTTAGAAAATTTGTGTTAGTAGTTTTTGATGATATACTAATATACAACAAGTATTGGAAGGATCTTGTTCAACATGTTGACATGTTGATCAAACTATTGGAGGAGAAGAAATTATATGAAAATACCTCCAAATGTTTCTTCAGAGTACAAAAGGTGGAATATCTAGGTCATATTGTATCTCATGAGGGTGTTAAGGTAGACCCTAATAAAATTAAAACCATTAAAGAATGGAAAATCCCCACATCCATAAAGCATCTATAAGGATTTCTTGGGTTGATAGGGTATTATTGCAAGTGTGTTGATAATTATGGGAGAATAACAACATATCTAACAACATTACTAAATAAGGATGCATTTTCTTGGACTCTAGAAGTAACTAAGGCCTTTGAACATCTTAAAGAGGCAATGTGCCAAGCACCAGTCTTAGCTACGCCAAACTTCACGAAAACCTTTATTGTGGAATGTGAGGCCTCAAGAATTGCTATTGGTGTTGTTTTAATGCAAGAGAGAAGACCCATTTATTTTGAAATTCATCCAATCAAAGGAAAGTATATACACAAAGATATTTATGAGAAGGAAATGTTGGAAATACTACATGCACTTAAGAATTGGCGACCTTACCTAATGGGAAGACACTTCAAGGTAAAAACATATCATGATAGTCTTAAATATTTTTAGTAAAAATATTATATTTAGAAGAGAAACAAAAATGGGCCACAAAGATGTTGGGTTTTGTCTTTTAAATCATCTACCAAAAAGGGAAGAAAAATGTTGTTGCAGCTGCATTTTCAAGAAAGGATGAGGATGTGGGAGCATTTCTTTGTGCCATTTATATTATCCAACAAGATTGGATAAACAAAGTAAGGGATGAACATAAGAGTGATGAAGAAGCGTGGGCACTCATTCAAAATTTGTAGCAAGATCCCAATACATCTAATACATTTAGCTAAAAAAATTATTCATTATGGTACAATGATCGCTTTTACCTTTGTAAGAATTCCCAACTCAAACAAAAGATTATTTTGGAATTGCACACCTCTCCCTTAGGAGGGAACTCAATATTTTTTTAAACTTACCACATGGTTAAGAAGGAATTTTTTGGGATGGATTTAAATCTAATATTCAAAAGTTTGTGGTGGAATGTTTGGTTTGCCAACAAAATAAAGTTGAGACAATTAAGAGCCTGGGTTTGTTATATCCTTTATCCATTCCATGTCAACATTAAGATGAGGTTTCAATGGATTTTATCATAGGTTTACCAAGTACGAAGGAAAGAGTGTCATCATGGTGGTAGTTGATAGACTTATCAAGTATGCACACTTTTGTGCATTATCTCATCCATTTAAATCCAATATAGTTGCTATTTCATTTATGGAAACAATTAAAAAGCTACATTTAAACCCAAAAATTATTATGAGAGACAGAGATCCCATTTTCATTAGAAATTTTTGAATGAAATTATTTTCTTTTCTGGGTACTATATTAGCTCATATATCATCTTATCATCATCAACCTAATGGGAAAACTGAGATAGTGAACAAATGTTTGGAAGGATATCTTCGTTGCTTTGTATCTGATAAACAAACACAACGGGTCATGTGGTTACCTCTGGCTGAATGGCGGTATAACACTTCCTTCCATACTACAGTAAAAATGACCCCATTTATGGCACTTTGTGGATATCATCCTCTGTCCATCACATCATATTTAAGGAAAATTCTAAGGTTCAAGAAGTGGAAGATTACATCGAGCATCAACAACAAGTTATCCAACGTTTAAAGGGTAACCTCACTTTGGCACGGAATAGAATGAAACAAAAAGCATATCAACATCAGAATGAAAGAAGTTTTGATCTAGGAAACTGGGTATTTTTATGGCTACAACCATATAAACAAATGTCCCTCAAGAAAGATAAGAAGGATAATAAATTATCACCAAAGTATTATGGTTATTACAATTTGTTACAAAATTTTGGTACTATTGCATACAAATTGGAGCTTCCCGCATCTTCTTGAGTGTTCCCATTTTTCCATGTTTCATGCTTAAAGAAGGTTATAGGTGAAAATCTCCTAGTTCAAACAATATTTCCAAAACTTGAAGTTGAAGGAAAAATCATATTGGAACCTAAAGCAACCATGGAAACAGAACTCGACAGCTACGAATCGATCAATTTCAGAGTATCTCATTAAATGCAAGAACTTACCCATTAAAAATTCCACATGGGAGGATGAAAATTTTATACAGAAGCATCCAAAAATACTCAAGCGTTGAGGACAACTTTTTTTGAAGAAGAGGGGAAGGTTAGCTCCCTATAATACTAGTGTGTTCCCTCATTATTATTGTCATTGTAGCCCCCTTATTTCTATTGTTGTGAAAATGTAGTCTCCATATTGTTATTATTGTGCCCCATAGAAGCTCACTATTTTTATTGTTGTGCCCTTCATTAATATTGTTATGTCGACTATGATTATATTGTGACACCTTAGAATCATATATATAGAAAGGATGTTTTGTCATTTGAATCATCCAAGAATTGTTCATTTGTGTAAAGTAAAGGAGGTTTCTCCCTTGAAGAGGCTAATTTTGAAGTCATTGATCTATCTCTTCTTCTAATTTCTGAGTTGGTTGCATAACAAAAAGACATAAACACACATAAAGAAATATAACAAAGAGCATAGCAATATAGTGAAAAACTAAATTCTATTCATAAATTAAATGATAGAATACCATATAACACAAAATGGTTAGAATGGTGGTAGCTATATATAAAGAGAGAGATGAAAACTACACAAATTCACAAAATATATCATAAGTGGATTAAATAATTACATTTTAACATAAAGAAATAAACATAGAGATTTAAAACCCTAACTCTAGAAGATTAATTTCAATAAGGTTTGCAACCCTGAGGTGGTTAGTTAGCACATCAACTTCCTTGAGGTGCAACTTTTGCTTAAAATATGTGCTTGGGGTTTAGAATAGCTTATAATAATGTAAACTTTAAAATGGGAACTATAAACTCAAAAATGGAACTCTACCAAAAAAACCCCAAAAAACATGAAAATTAATGCTAGAAATGAAAAGTGTTAATGTTAGAATAACACCTTATTTTTTTCTCTTTTTTTTTTTTTTTTTTCTTTACGTTTTCAACATGTTTTTAAATGGTAATGAAAACCAATTTTTTGTCAAAAATTGTGCACAAAAAACACTGAAAATGAAAATCGTTGATGCTGGAATAACACCCTTTTTTTTTCTTTTTTTTTTAATGTTTTAAAAATGGTAGTGAAAACCATTTTTTAATGCAAAAATTATGCAAAAAGCAGCATGAAAACAAAAGGCATTGATGCTAGAATAACACTTTTTTTCCTAGGGTAAATTTTCGAAATAAGGTCTTTTTTTTTCACGATAAATTTTCAACACTTTGAAATAATGGCGTAAAAGATTTTATCATGACTCCGAAAAACATTAAAATTCCAAAAGAATAATGAAA
>APFE031596094.1:954-13828 GCA_000404065.3 Pinus taeda | reverse complement strand
AATCAACATTTAAGAAAAGAGAAATAAGAAAACTAGAAAATTTGTTAAGTAATCATGATTTCAAAAAAAATTCGACATAAAAAATTTTAAAGTGTCAAAAATATGCTAAAAAAAGTGTGATCTCCATCACCACTTTTCAAAGTCGATTGACTTTTTTCTACCTCAATGAAACGGGTAATCGTATCAGTTCTCGTTTCAAAGTTTACATTATTTCATTAGAAAGAACTATCTAAGGACTACAAATATTCATGAGGTAAAGGGTATGCCATATCCACAAATTTGCCAAAAACCATTGTTTAGGACCTCAAAACAACCCCAAAAGTTCAGGACCCAAAACAAAATTGAAAAACTACCAAGAAGATAGAGAACCATTAAGTCAGTGGAAGAATTCGGTGGTCAACAATGTACACTTGGATCATATAATTAACAACTAAGGTAGACAAATCTATTATGATACTAGACAGAACTTGGGATTTTCCACACTAAATTCTATTCTCACCTTCTACAAGATATTGAATACTTAAGCGTTACTAAATCAAGAATTGATAAAATGTTTTGATTCTACAATGATCTCATGGATATAATATAATAGTGGTGGCACACCCTACTAAATGTACTAGTGCTTCACCTGATGATGTTGGTGAACCAATTATACAATGACAAACACTACACACGTGTGCAAGAGTATTGTGTATTCAACACCTTAGGTAGTTTATAAAGGATTTGTTTTCAACTTGGCACATATAATATCAAGTAGATAAACTTGACCTTTTGAAGAGTTTGTGACACTCTTTCCAGTCACACACATGAATTCTACATGATGGATGTAAGAGACCTACCCTAAGGTCTACTAGCATATCTACTTTTTTCTGAAATGAAATGTGATCAGAGGAGATAAATACAATTTTATCATTTCATTCTAATCAGCATAAAATAAGGTGAATATTTCATTCTGATAAAATTTACAAGAGTGGTCGATGGAGGAATATTTGTACCGGTGGCTAATGGAGATACCTTTGTCCTGCTACTCTTGTTAAATGCTCTTTTTGATGGACCCAACTAGATTTACCTCCCAGCCAACTAGGAAATAATTCCTAGCCCAGGAAACCTCAATAGGTTCCCTAGCCCTCCGAGCCCAAGTCCAACTAGATGTAGTGTGTGTGTGTCCAAGATGAATGATCCAGACCAAGATAACAATACTTCCCTCCTCTCAACAACCCAAGAAACCTCCACAGGTTCCTAAGGTCTCCAAAAAAACAACAAGTCCAAACAATCACAACCAACCCCATAATCATAAGCAAGACCCAACATCCCCCTTTCTCCCTCCCCTCTTCCATTTTATACTTCATTCCCTTCTCCACCTCAACCACCTCCCATTGATGTCATTAACTTCTCATCTATCCTTATAGTTGACTTCTCTTCTCCCAAGTAAAGCTAGGAGTATATTTGGAAATTTGACATGAATATAAAATTGGGAATTTAATGGGAAAAGACCATGTCTTCTCCCAAGTAAATATGAAAAGTACATTTGGGAATGTGATGAATATATATATTGATAATTAAATGGAGAGGACTATGTCCTCTCCCAAGTAAATGTGAGGGTACATTGGGGAATGTAAGATGTAATTACATGGAGAGGACCATGTCTTCACCCTAGTAAATGTGAGGGTATATTGGGGAATGTGAAATGAATATATATGTTGATAATGAGTTGTAGAGGACCATGTCTTCTCCCAAGTAAATGTGAGGGTACATTGGGGAATGTGAAATGTAATTACATGGAGAGGACCATGTCTTCTCCTTAGAAAATGTGAGGGTACATTGGGGAATGTGAAATGAATATATATATTGATAATGAGTTGGAGAGGACCATGTCTTCTCCCAAGTAAATGTGAGGGTACATTGGGGAATGTGAGATGAATACATATATTATTTGAAATAATGGAAGGAGACAATATCCTACCTAATATTCAATTTGAGAAGGTAAGTGGGGAATTTGAATAATGAAAATTATGAATTTTATATTAGACCAATATTTCTCAATATTTTCAGATAATGTAAGCATTAACAAAATTTACAGGATAAGATTTAAGTGGGGCATTACATACACCCCTCCTTCAGAAAACTTCATCTCGAAGTTAGAATGAAAAGATGCAAGGAGTTTGAAAGCATAGAAAACCAGAGAGAGTTATAGCAATAAAATATGATAAGTCAGAGAATGACATTACTTCCCATAAAGAGTCTCCAACTGACCTATATCCTCCTATCCATCTTGGCCTACTTTTGTTCCCACCCTATCCGTCCTCTGCTGCTTTATCAATGGCAATGGCCATACTAACCCCTGATAAAACTGACATGGTGGAAGCGTCGAATACATCGACCTAACTTCCCCAGCAGGCAATTGGTAATCATCATCACACGTTTAGGGGAGTGTGTCCACCACTGCCCTCCCACGATTCCAAGTTTCGGAGGATACATGGTGGGAAATGCCTCCACCCGTCCTGCAGAACTAGGGTCAATACCCTAATACAGACCACATTACAGAGCTGGTTGGACTTGTCATCAAATAATCCAACCAGGTCGTCTTGCCACCTTCCTCATGAGATGTCTCATCCTGCCCTCTTGACTATCATATAGTTATTTTTCCCCTGTGGGTTAGCTCTCATTCATGAATTTATATAACAACAAGACATATAATCATCACATTATTAAGTCTAGTATCCATGTGTCAGTTTGGGAATTCTCACTAAGTCATTCATTTAAATAAATCATATCCACTTGAGCTATATATGAACCAAAATAATTCTGATAAGTTACGCACTAGACAATCCATCACTAAGTGAGATACATTAACCATTTCTATCATCAATATCAAATCTATCAATTGATTCATATAAGTAGTTTTATGTGTCAAACCAAATGCATCAATATTACATAATGTTTATAAATAAATAACATGGAACTACAAAATAAAACCTTAACATAGGTAGCTATCTAAGTCAAAATAGGCATCATAGATGCTCAAAAAGTGAGGGGTAGTCACGATGCATAGTCTCTGCATCCTCCCAGGTAGTAGATCCTAGGCTATACTTATCCCACTAGACCTTAACTTGGTCCACCGTGCGACGTCTGAGCTGTCGAACCCTACGGTCCAATATGCGTAATGGTTCTACCATTATGGTTCCCATGTCCGAGACCTGCAAGTCCTGCCAATCTAGTTTGTGAGATTCATCATAAACATAATGTCGTAAAACATATACATGAAAAACATCATGAGTTTTATGCGAATGGGGTGGCAGTACAAGATGATAGAAAACTAGTCCAATGTTCTCTTTGATCCTAAAAGGTCCTATGAACCGAGGTGATAATTCCGTCCCCTTCCCAAACTGGATGGTGATTTTGTTGGGCCGGATATGAATAGAAACTTGGTCCCCTACATCATAACTACGATCAATCTTATGTGAATCAGCATAACTCTTCTGTCTATCCTGTGCTTCCTTTAACCTTTGCTAAACTTTCTTTACCTGTTCCTCCATTTCTTGAACTAATTCTGGGCCAACTATCATTCAGTCCTCCAACTTTTCCCAACTCAACAGTGTCCTACAAGGCCTTCCATATAGAGCTTGATAAGGAGGCATCCCAATCGAACTGTGATAACTATTATTATAGGAAAACTCTACCAATGGTAAGTACCTTTCCCACTGAGTCTAATTATCCGTGACGTGCGTCCTAAGCATGTCCTCCAGAATCTAATTTACTCTTTTAGTCTACCCATCTGTTTCTCGATGATATGCAATGCTCAGGTTTAACTGAGTTGCTAGAGCTGACTGCAAACTTGTCCAAAACCTAGATGTAAATTGGGAGTCTCTATTAGAAATGATCTTTGTGGGCAATCCGTGCAGTCAGATAACTTCATTGAAAAACACTCGCGCCACATCTGTAACATTGTAAGTGTCCATTACTAGGATGAAATGGGCACTTTTGGTGAATTTATCAACTATAACCAATATAGCATTGTGCCTCTAGGAAGTGAGTGGCAAACCCACCACAAAATCCATGGAAATTACTTCCCATTTAGATGTGGGGATGTCATGGGGTTGTAATATTCTTGTTGGATGGCGATGATCAGCCTTCACTCCCTGACATTCAAGACATTTGGTGACAAACTAGACTATGTCATGCTTCAAGCCTACCCAAAAGAAGAGTTTCCTTGTGTTTGCATACATATTCTTTACCCCAGGATGTGCACAATAGAGTGCTCTATGAGACTCTCCGAGGATGGTTTCTCTTATACCCCGTTCCTGAGGTACATACATTCTCCCTTGGAATCTCAATAGCCCATCTGGTTCAAGGAAATATCCTTCAAACTATGGTTCTATCTATTTCCCATTATGGATAGTTGAGATGACTTTTAGATACCAACTATCTTCAAAGAGTTTCTCCAATATCCGCTCCCTTAAATTTACCTTTAAGGCTACTAGGGAGAAGGTTCTTGGCCTCCTGCTTAGTGCATCTATCACTACATTCTCCTTTCCCTTGATGTATGACATTTCAAAATCATACTTACTCATGAATTTCCTCCATTTCCTTTGTTTGGAAATCAAATCCCTTTAAGTGAAGAGATGCTTCAGGCTTTGATGATCCGTTCTTAACTCAAATCTTCTCCCAATGAGGTAGTGTCTCCATAGCTTCAAGGCTAACATTACTGCTGCCAATTATAAGTCATGGGTAGCATATAACTCTTCATGCTTCTTCAATTTTCTAGAAGAATAAGCTATTACCCCACCTTCTTGCATCAATACTGCACCCAATCCTTGCGTTGAAGCATCGATGCTGATAGTGAAGTATTTTCTCATGTATGGTACTTGAAGGATTGGTGCACTAGTTAGTAACCTCTTCATCTCTGTGAATGCAATGTCACATTGATTTGTCCATTCATACCTAAACCCCTTTTGCTGTAATGTGGTGATGGGTTTTGCAATCCTTGAAAACCCTTCCACAAACCTACGATAATACCCAGCTAGCCCCATAAAACTATGTACTTCATGGACATTTTTTGGTACTGGCCAATCCATTATGGCCTTCACCTTTTCCAAGTCAACTAAAATCACTTCTCCTGAAATGATGTGCCCAAGGTAATGGACTTTCTTCTTAAAGAAGGAACATTTTGATAATTTCCCATATAATTGATTTTCCCTTAACAAGTCAATACCACCCTTAGATGCTTTTCATGCTCCTTTTCATTCCTGGAATATATAAGAATGTCATCAAGGAATACTTGCACGAACTGGTCCAAATACTTCCTAAACACACCATTCATGAGGCTCATGAATACTGTTAGTGCATTGGTTAAACCAAATGGAACAACTACGAACTCATAGTGGCAAAACCGAGTTAGAAATGAAGTTTTTGAGATGTCCTCCTCCTTTATCCTCAATTGGTGCTACCTAGATCGTAGATCGATTTTTGAGAAGACTATTGCCCCCTTCATTTGATCAAATAAGTCATCTATTCGAGGTATTGGGTACCTATTCTTTATCGCAACTCTATTTAATTCTTTATAATCTATGCATAGCCGCAAGGAACCATCCTTCTTCTTGACAAAAATTATTGGTGCACCCCAAGGGGAAATACTAGGTCTGATCAATCCCAAGTCTAAGAGCTCCTTTAACTGCATTTGCAACTCACAAAGCTCTGGAGTTCTCATCCTATAGGGTGTCTTAGATATTGGTTCTACACCTAGTTTTAGATAAATGGTGAAATCAATCTGTCTTACAAGTGGTAATCTAGGAAATTCCTCTAGAAAAACATCCTTGAATTCTGCCAAAACTGGATGTTGATCCATGGAAGGTCCTTTCTAGTCACTTACAGTTTGACCAAATATAGTTTGCAACCTTGTCTGATACAACGTTTTACCTTCATCATGGATATGAATCGTAGGGACACTCCCCTCTTGATTCCACAAATCTCAATTGGCCTACCTTTGTCATCTAAACAGATCACCTTCTTCTTGAAATAGCCTACCAAAGCTCGATGAGCTTCTAGCCAGTCCATTCCAATAATTACATCATATGTCCCTAATGTTGTGACGTATGCCTTCAACTTAGTCATACACACCCCGAGGTTTACCTGACATTGGTCAACACTAGGTCCTACTGCTTGTTTTATTCCAGAAGCCATCTCAACTTATTTAAAGTCATCATGCTCATAGGTTGCCAATCCACATTTTTCTAATGCAACTGGTGAAATGAAACTATCTGTAGCACTAGAGCCAAACAAAATTTTAAATTTTACTTTATTTATCATACTTGAGGCTTCTACCACAGTAGAATGGTGTTCAACTTGCTGATTGTCAATTGCTACATAGATTCGATTGTGGCTACCTACTCTCCCCATTGGTTCTTTTCCCTCTCTTATATTGTTACCAGTTCAAAACTCAAGGCAGCCCCGCTGGTAATGAGGTACTCCGCATCCCCAACAAGTGATGCGTGGTGGACCTTGAACCGAATGTTGTAGAGTTCTTTGGAAAGAGTTTCTTCCCCTAGAACCCCTGCCCCCACTTGTTACTCCTCGCATATGTTTTTTATTTGTATGCACCCTTGAAGCTGTGGGTGAAGCTGCACTATAAACCATTGAAATCCCTATTGTCAATGTTTTAGGTATAACCCTGTTTCCATGTGATGGTGGCCTATGACCTCCTCCCCTTGGGAAGGTACAAGGGGTCTTCCCCATAAACCTTGTTTGACATGGAAATATGGCTTTGCCTTCACCCTTTAAATCTAGGTGTTCTTCAACATAACAAGCCCATTCTACAGCTTCTGCAACTGAAGATGGTTTCCACATTTGCACCAGTGCCCTAATATTAGGTCTCAATCCATACATAAAACGATTCGATTGGCGCTGTTCAGTATCCATGTAGGAGACATGCTTAACCAATTCCATAAATCTAATTTCATATTCTTCTATAGTATGACCTCCCTGTATCAAGGCATGGAAGGCTCCTACCTGTTGTTCTTCATAATATGCTGGTAGGTACTTCTTTCTGAACCTCTCCTCAAATAATTCCCAAGTAACTGTATCTAGAGTGAGGTGTAGTTGACGCTCCAAGTTACCCCACTAATTCAGAGCACTATCTCTAAGTTGGAATATTGCTATTTTTAATTTGGAATTGGAATTGTAATCCCTAAGTGAAAAACACCTTCCCAGCCCCTCTAACCAGGCTTCTGCATGCTCACTGGCATGAGCTCCTGCAAATTCTGGGAGTTTAATCTTATGGATCTCCCTAGTAATGTCCTCAACTGGAGGTCTTCTATCATAATCTCTAGATCCCTTGGGGTTCCCTAACCATGATGAAGGGTGTTCTCCTTCCATTTCATTTGTTTGGCGCCCTCTTAAGGTTTCATTAATTGCTTCCAGGGAATGCAAAATGAGAGTCAATTCTGGCGAGGGAAATGGGTTATTTGTAGGAGGTCCTTGTGATGACTCTCCTTAGCCTTGATTTCTTCGTGTCCTCACCATTTTGAATTGTTCCAATATCTATATGATATGCAAGACTCATTAATCAATCCTAGGCCTTGTCCCTCTTAGCTGACTCACATACATGATAGTCATAAGTTTTTCTTTTACTATGCTTGTAAACACGCATTATTAGTACTGAGAAGATTCCCAAGGATCTATTAAATCCTCTCATGTGTGATTTCTTATTAGCCTACATATTTTTAATGAATTGGTTTAATATACTCAAATATTAGTTCACTCTTAGTGGCCTTCAAAATACTCATATAGAATGAAATTTTGAACCATTCTTGTGTACTCACCAATAAACCATTAATCCTATTTTAATTAGTAGTTTACATATAAGGAAAAACTCTCAAACATATATTTCTTTCTTAGAAACAGAAGTATAAAAACCATTCAAGACATAATGAACACAATATTTACCTTTGAAACTAAGCTGGGAAACCAACTCCAATAGTTGTTGAGCTTTTAATTGGACAATCCTTTGATTATAGTTCTTTGGCTCTTTGCGATTACACTCCCCCCTTTATATATAAATATATATATCCAACTTGTATAAATTATTCATACCCTTTTAATTAAAATTTACTTAATACATAGTAAATTTCCTTAATAAATAACTTACATATTACATCAAACCATCAATACTATATAAATTGATGTATTTATTATTTTATTTCAATTTTTATGCAATACTAATTTGAATTTATATAATGTTATCATTCCATTTGTGTATTCCCATTAAACGATTACAAACAATCAACTCATCAATTCATCTACTCACAGGTAATCAATTCAATTACTTGAACTTATAAGCTTTCAACTGTGGGATTGGTTCATAAATGCACATAAAAGCATCAGATATTGTATTTCAATGGTTGCCATTCCAACTGACAGAAACCCAAGTGGATACCATGGTTATGAGCAAGGGTGAGGGAATTGATTAAAGAGAGGAGAGTTGTTGAGACAACCCAGCTGTAGAAAGAACTGTTGAAAGCTCACCCAGCTAAGTTCATATTCATAACAATGTATGTTAGCTTACGCAAGTCGAAGGAAAACTTGTAGACCCTAATAAGGGGTTTAAAAAATAAAGAGTTTGTATTGCAAGTCTGCTGATTCACAAAATAGTGGATTTTGCTGTGAATTCGAAAGTTTAGCTGGTTAAATGATGGGCCGTGGTCGGGTTGTTGAATGCTAACATATGCCCATCTCCTGGTATATTAGAAGGTTAGGGTTTCTATACACAGTAATTTGCTTGAGATATTGTAAGTGCTCCAGTGTGAAGGTTTTCAAGTGAGCCTGCCTAGATATATTTTTTTTTGGTCTCTTAAGGTTTGTTAAATGTTTGGTGAGAAAAGGTTTTGGGAATAATGGGGACTATGCATTTATTATCATACTGAATTTTATCATGAAGACTGGACATGGTCCTGGAGAATTCGCCAAACATATGTCTCAAGTTTCGTCCATGTTAGCAATGGTGACACTCTTGCAGTAGCCAGTAACCGGGTCGGTTATTGTTTAGATCTCATGCTTAGAGGGCCGCAAAGTAGTAATTACCCGGAATAAGTACCAAATATACTTCTCATGCTTGGGCTCTGACTATTTACTACTATATGTTGTTGTCATTTCTCCTAGTGGTGCCAAGAGATAAATAAATGTAATATTTGGAAACAAAGATTTAGCATGAAGGCTTGCGAGTTTGGATATGTTGTCTTCATTTGACTTGGAATGTTTAGGGTGCAGGCTGTTTTTCCCAGTTGGGTACTCTCCCGGAATTCATTTGACCTAGAAGCTACAACTGTTTGAATGGAGGCCCAGATTATTGATGGACATATCAATCCTATTCATGAAGCTGGGGACTATAAATTTGACATGGACAAGTGTTCAGAAGCCAAAGTGCTGAAGGTTGGGACAGGGGAGGAAGGTTTGATGGTAACATGGATGGGCAAGATCTTCTTACTTATATTTCTGATACACAGGATTTCCTTGAGGAAATGGAAGGCAGATTATCGATATCAATGATGGTTTTAGATGTGGTTATGAATGGAATAGTAAATGTCGTCTTGGAGGAATCATCTGAGTCTCTTGCTGGAAATGAATCATAGATATTTTTATTGAATGATAAATTGGAGGATAGGGACAATAAACTATGGAAGCTTGAGGAAACTCTATGGTACAATCACCAGGAAAGCAGATCAAAAATGGAGAAGCTTGTTATGAATTTCATGCATGAGAAAGATTGAATGCAGCGCAAGTTGAAAGCCATGGAACAATAGACAAAATGTCTACAGGAAGTCAACTCTTCAAATAGAAGAGAAATTTCGGCTTTGGTTGAGAAACTTAAAATAGAACAAATGCAGCAAGACACAGATCACTCATTGCTTAGAGAAGAAACTTTGCAAAATGAGCACATTGAGGATTTACAAAGGGTTATAAAGGAAAATAATGAACATATTGGCTTCTTGGAATGGCCAATCTCTGAAAAGGCAAGAACATTATGTCTTTCAAACAAAATAGTTTGTAGCTAAAAAATATGAAGACTCTCGAAGTAGCACTAAGAGAAGAATATGAAGGGTAGATGCTAAGGCAGGAAATTGAGAGGTCTGTAAAGAACACCATTTATGAAGGAAAACTACTAGAACTAAGGGACATGCTCGAGGGAGACAGATTACAGTCAAAGGCTATAGTATTTGATATTCAACAGAAATTAGAGAGACTGAAGGAAGATTCTGAAAATGAGTGGACAACAAAGAAGTTGGAAATTTTATATCTCGTAGATAAAGTGGAAGAAAATGAAATTTATAATGGAGTGAAAACTTTTGTTATTGTTGGTATACTAGAAACATTTATTCAGGAGTGTTAGACCAGGCAGTAACTCCTCAAAGAAAAAACTGATTCGTGTGTTTATTCGATCAGGGAGGTCTTCATTATATACATGAGGGAGAGACTGTTCAGTTCATCTCCCAATGACTATTCATATTTCCTATTTATCTATTTACATAAATTTACCCAATCACAAGGATTAGGTGTCAACATTCACCCCCTTAATCTGAAGGGATGTTGGTGAGTCCAAGCATCATTGTGAATCGTTCAAGCTTTTCTATTCTAAGTGCTTTGGTGAAGATGTCTGCAATTTGCTCATTTGTGGAACAATGATAGAGATGGATTTTTTTGGCCTCAACATGGTGTCGAATTAGATGATATTTAGTATTGATGTGCTTCGTTCAATGATGGAACTTTGGGTTCTTGACAAACTTTATTGCAGAGGTATTGTCAATCATGAGTGGAGTTGATTGTACTTGTTTTATCTGCAAATCTTCAATGAATTTTCTTGAGCCACACAATTTCTTTTGTTTCTTTAGCTACTACCATGTATTCTGCGTCTGTTGTGGAATCTACTAGAACTGATTTTTTGTGTGATCTCTAGGAGACAGCTATTGATCCAAGACTCATAGCATATCCTGAAGTTGATACCCCAGTTTCTTTGTCTCCATCAAAGTTTGAATCAGAGTATCCAATCAAGCTGAAGTCGTCCACCTGTGTATACTTGATTCCAAAGTCTTGAGATCCCTTCAAGTACCTTAGAACTCTTTTTGCAGCAGACCAATGTCCCTCACAAGACTTTTTCATAAATCTGGAGAGGATTCCAACAACAAACAAAATGTCTAGTCTGGTAGTAGTTAGGTAGTTGAGACTTCCTACAAGCTGTCTATACTTTGTTGCATCCTCAAATTTTTTTCCTTCAATAGATATAAGCTTTAAGTTTTGTTCCATTGGAGTAGTAAGAGGATTGCACTCTGTCATGCCAAACCTATTCAACAGATCTCCAATGTATTTCTTTTGAGAAAGAAATATGAACTTTGGATGTTGGGTTACTTCAATGCCAAGATAGTAATGAACATAGCCCAAATCAGTCATTTCAAAACTTTTCCCCAATTACTTCTTTATGGATGCAATGTAGCTTTCATTGTTCCCTGTCATCAAAAGATCATCTACATATACCACAAGATACACAACTAGTTTTCCAACTTTCTTGACAAATAAAGTTGCATCATCAAGATCAAAATGTTTGAAATTGAGTTTCAGAAGATGCTCGGTTAGTTTTTCATACCAGGCTCATGGTGCTTGTTTGAGGCCATACAAGGAATTCACAATTTTTTACTTTATGTTCATGTCCTTTCATAGCAAATCCTTTAGGTTGGGACATAAAAGCATTCTCTTTTAGATCTCCATTCAAGAAAGCAATTTTTACATCCATTTGATGGACTTTCCAACCGTTCTGAGCTGCTACTGCAAAGAGTGTCCAGATGGTAGCCCATTTTGCTGTGGGGGCAAAAGTCTCCTCATAATCGACCCTTCCTTCTATGCAAAACCTTTTGCCACAAGCCTAGCTTTGTGCTTGTCAAGTGAGCCATCAGCTTTATACTTGTTCTTGTAGACCCACTTGCAGCCAATTAGTTTGGTTCCTAACGGAGGATCAACCAGCTTCCAAGTGTCATTCTTTATGAGGGCATCATACTCTTTTTTCATTGCTTCTTTCCATTCATCATGAGAAGCAACCTATTTGAAGGAAGTTGGTTTAAAATCTGTAGACAAGTTATATTCACAATCATAAGAAACATCCATATCAACAGGTGAATTAGAGTCATCTACATCACCTCCATTTTGTTGGTTTGAATTTCTGGTTCCTGTCTTTCCAACTTCATCAGGATGAACACTTTCAAGTGTCTTTTTTAACCACTTTAGGGGACCTTTATTAGATGGTCCAGGCTGCTCCGTTGATTGAGTTGGGACTGAATCAAGATTGAGTCTCCCAATTCTATCAATTACATCACTTAAAGTATCATCCATTGTTGGAGTTTCATGCGGGGGAGAGTGTTCTTCAGAAGAAGATTCCACATGTTGATCTAGTATAGGAATCCCCCCTTCAAGATGTGGAATCTTATTATCAAATTCTTGAAATGATTTTGCTTTTACGAATCTATCCAAGCGATCAAGTTGCTGCTCAACAACATTGTTAGTTTTGGATGATTCAAGGAAAATTACATCTCTAAATACAACAAATTTCTTATTTACTTCATCATAGAGGCGGTATGCTTTGGAGGTGTTTAAAAATCCTAGGAAGATATACTTACGACTTCTAGCACCAAGTTTTTTTCTATGTGCCTTTGGTATCAAAGCATAAGAGGTGGAACCAAAGACCCTGAGATGCTTTATCGAAGGAACATGTCCATACCACATTTCATATAGAGTCTTGTTTCTTATAGCATTAGATGGAAATCTATTCTTTATATATGTAGCACATAGAACAACATCAACCCAAAACATTATCTTTACATTTTTGAAGAAGAGCATG
>APFE031596093.1:0-11668 GCA_000404065.3 Pinus taeda | reverse complement strand
AAGCTCTAGAAGACATCATAATAGAGCTTGGACATGATCCTAAGGATGTCAAGGCAGTGCAAGAGATTCTGAAGCTAAGGGATGCTGATATGGCAGCACTAAGGAAAATGGTAAAAATCCCAGCAACTCTTCATCCTCAAACAGAAGAGATTGCCCAGCTCAGACAAGACAAGGATGCAGCTGCGATGCTAGTAACATTATATAAACAGCTCATCCAGACACAAGAGAAGCTGGAGGAATCAGAGGCTACCCTTCAGGCAACATTGCAGCAAAAGGAGGCAGGACAAAATTCACAACCTCCTCCAAAAACAATTAATCTGGAGGAAGCTCCTCAAACCACTGCCCCTCCCAGTCAGCAGACACAATAAGCAGCATCGTCCACCTCAGCACCAACAACAGAGCAGGCTGAAAGCCTTGACATGCAGAAGCTGAGAAATGAGATTCAAGCCTTGGAGGCTCAAATGTCAAATTTGAATCAGGCCAAAGACACTCTGGCTAAGATCAATGAGAAATATGACAAATCCAAGCAAAAAGTGGCTGAAAGAGAAAAAGAGGTAAAGGCTCTCAAAAAGAGAATAAACGAGCTAGAAAAGGAGCTCACACTGGACAAGGTGACAGCTGATCTCAAGAGGATCCTATGGGCCAACATTGGCCAGTCTATTACAGACCAGTGGGAATACATTGAGGCCATTCATGAGCAAATGGTGCTCATTGGAAAAGCACACAGAGAAATCCAAAGGGCAAGGGCATCTCTAGGCAGCATGCCTGAGATTGCCACCAGAATGATAAATGTGCTTAACTACAGGACAAGCTCCCAGCTGATCAAAATGGGAATTTCCAACGGGACTGAAACCATTTGAATGGTCAAAAGGGTCCTGACACTAAGAAACCTGGTACAGACCCTGGAAAGAAGAAGCCAGGATATGCAGGCAGATATCAATAAGTTCCAGGACAGGTTCATGGCATTACAAAACAGAGGTCTTCCTAGCTTGATGGAGCCATCAGGAAGGCTACTCTCCCATGAAAAATATGCCAAGAGAGTCAACAATTTTTTTACCAATCAGATTGCAGAGACAGCCAGCACATCAGCAGAAACAGGGCCAGCAACAGGACAGACCCTTTTCAACAGGGTGGAGAGCTTATTCTTCATTATGAATGAAATCACTCACTTGTTTGATGAGCCTCCCCATTTTTACAAGTATACAGAGGCGGATGAGACAATGGGGTCAATTTTGAGGCATCAATTGCCTACACAAGAAGTGTGGAATA
Source organism: Pinus taeda (assembly GCA_000404065.3). Classification (NCBI taxonomy): domain Eukaryota; kingdom Viridiplantae; phylum Streptophyta; class Pinopsida; order Pinales; family Pinaceae; genus Pinus; species Pinus taeda. The sequence continues at coordinate 10,399 of APFE031596093.1, read as the reverse complement.
ATTTAATACAATTACTATTGAACCAAAGCCAGTAATTATGTTTTTCTTTTTTGAAATATTTAAATCATCATGCACAAGAAAATATGGATATATCAGCATGTATGCAGTAAGAGGCTGAGCCAACTCAGCACAACTATTCGGCCACCACAGCAGCACTAGCAGTCACAGGTGACAAGGCCAAAATGCTATAGCAGGACAGAGTTGCACAAACACGTCACTCAGCAGTTATGACAAAGCATTCAACCGACTCAATGAGCTCCAAAGGTCGAAATCTTCTGACAGGAGTAAAGAGCATTTATGTTGTATTAAAGGTTGCAATAACTTGTTATCTACAATTTCTGTATGAGTTAATGAAGATATTTTATTTCTCAGATGACTCAATTCCTGAGATATTTTGTATGAAACACTTCTATAAATTCCCCCTCGCATAAGTTAGCAGGGGTTGGACGTTGGATGTCGGATATTGTTCATATCTATTCTATTGTTCTTTTACTGTAACTCTCAGAGAAGTAATACAAAAGATGATGGAATTTCCAAAGCTCTGTGTTGCTTGATGTTTTTCTAGTGTTTAGCCGAAAGTTGCAGGATTCCTGCGTATCTCATGGCACAATAAGTTTTTCTTATAACTCTTTGTTATGTGTTTTGTTATCTTTCATATCTCTTTCATGTTCTTGTATCTTACAGTTTATAGCAAGGAAAAAGAATAGTTCCAGGATTTAATCATAGATTACCTTGAACTCAATCTAAGCTATTCTGAATGTTTTTCTTCAAGTTATAGTAATAAAGGTGTAATTCTTAAATGCTACCCTTTCACACTATACCTTTCACAGTGATTATTGTTTCAGGAATTCAAGTCTGCTCCTGAGGAATACATCTCTTTCTCACACCCCAGCTTAGTGGAAAGTTCTTAATTGCTTTTCACTGGTTGTTTACATTCCACCATCATAAATTCAAGTTTGTTTCATGAAATATCTAAATGGCCCTGTAACTCCAGCTGCTCAAACTCAAGATTTCAGGAAACCAGTAGCCACAGACTCCATTGCCCAATGGACTAACTTTATCTGCAGATCTCCACTTTAAGTACAGAAAGACATCCTTCCAACCAAACACAAACCAAAAACCTATATTTCATAACTAGCCTAATATCTTCACAGAACAGAGACAAACTTTAAAGAGAGAGCCCTCTCTGATTACAGCTGGGCTAGAAGCTGTAATCCAAAGACTGGTTAGTGGTTACCCCGGCCGTATTCCCTTGGGAGTCATAGGGAACAACCTGGGTGTTAACAGTAGCCATCCACCAAGATCATCATCAACAACCGTCCCATCCTCAGTCCATGATGTCAACTCCTCCACATACCGCAAACATCCTTGCATCATATGTAAAACTGCCATCTCCATCAAGTGTCATCCTCATCTTGTGAACTATCATCCTTCCACTTCTAGCCTTCTTGACACATCCAAGATACTATCAGAAAGACTCCTGATGACCAATGACTACTCAGTATGCTTTTTCTCAATCATAGACAACCGCTTACTCATATCTTCCATCCGCTTCTCGTCCTCCATTTGCATTACTGCCAACTTACAATCAGGCTTTGTCACTCCAATGGTTGGCACACCAATGGGTACATCCTCTCTTCCATCGTAAATTTACAGCCTCTTCAAATGTGGAACAATCATAGCATCGAATTGTTTCAAGAATTCCATTCCCAACACAGCTTCATAGTCATCTATCTTCACTATAGTGAATTCAACCTTTCCTGTCCACTCACTTAGTGTTGTTTCCACCTTTTTAGCTACACCAAGAACATAATCAGGAGGAGAATTCACTGTCTTCATTTGTGCCTTCACCAGTCTATCTCAGATTTTGCCACATCTTGGAATCACAAAGAATCTCTCCATGCTTAGGTCCATGGAACTCCATCCCATCTGCAACATGTCATGATGCTTGATGCCAAGCCATCCCTCCATGCACTTCCGGGCCCCATGTTTGAACTAGTTGGGTAGCTAATCCAACTGTCACGCTCAAGCCATGAATGTGAACATCCTTATGCCATCCCTACTCAACACCAGCTCCAATCGACCTCTGATACCACCTGTCATGATCGTCGGAGGCTAGGTAGTCTTTCAACCATGCTTGGCGAGGTGCGGCACCACCGAACACTTTCTTTTCACCAATACTTATGTTCGTGGACTACGCCTAACCACTTATCCTACTTAGTTTGTGTTTCTCAACCAAGTAATTATTAATGTCCCTTTATACCAATGAACAACCATACACATTCATTAACATCAGCAATTATACATGAAGAACACAATTGCATAGTATAAAGGGAGGGGCAACTCCCTGAACAATGAGTCTGCCCGAATAATATATTATACAGTATTTCAATATTACAATGCTTTACAAGTATACTTGGAAACCCCAAGTTTCATACTTAGCCAATTTTACAGCATCATCACACCTCCGCGTGATAACCAAGATTTCCTTGCCTAAGGCGGGTGGGCGTGCCCTCACACGAGTTGCCTTTCCTCACTTCACAACTGAACCTTGTCTTCATGCATGACGGGCGGGTGACTTCACCAAGTCACCAAGACACCCTTCATTTACCTCTGCACGGTGGGCAGGCGACCTCACCCAAGTCAACAAGACACCCACTCATTTGCCTTCACATGATGGGCAAGCACTCACCCAAGCTTCCCAAGAACCCATGCCAAATCTTCGCACAAATCGGGTGCCCACGCCTTCACCCGTGCACGCCCTTGCATAACGAGGCACCCACGACTTCACTCGTGTATGCCCTACTTCGACCGGCGGGCGCTCCTGGCCCTACACCTTTGTTCACCCGATACACCTCCGTGTGTTACCTTGTGCAACCTTTCCCAAGACTTGGGTGCATCTGGCTACACTCTAACCTGCACCGCGTATCTTCTATGAACTGCACCATACTTCTTGTTTGAAGGTCGAAGATTGATGCTCCAAATGAACCTCCATGCATGTTTACTTATACGAGTGGAAGGGCGAGTCGAGCTGCCCAAGCCGACTCGTCCTCCACATGGTTACATGCCCCTACTCATCGCAAATACATGTCGACCTTTGCACTAATTGTAGGTCAGCCATGGGTTGAGCGTTCATGCTCCCCACACTATAAAAACCTTAACTCTATCCTTCTACGCATACCATAACATGTCTCCTCACGCACTGGTCATAGAGGTGCCTTAACTCATGTCACAACTCACTTGTTCAAGTCGCACTTCATGCCGGGAGTTCGTGCCAAGGACCGCAGGTCCTCACAACGTGCATGGTACATCAGGATAGATGCCTACTTGTTGGTCAATGGTTTCAACAAATGTGATGGTGAGCCTACTCTCTACATCGAAGAGAGCGATGGTAAGATTCTTATTGTTGTCTTATATGTGGATGATTTGATTTTTACACACAATGATGATTTCCTCATGGCTGATTTAAAACAAGTCATGAATAATGAATTTGAAACCACTGGCTTGGGGTTGTTAAGTATTTTTGAGGATAGAAGTGAAGCAAACATAAAATGACATTTTTATCTTTCAAACAAAGTATGTAGCAAACATTTTGGAGAGGTTTAATATGTAGAGTAGAAAGCCCACACCAACTCCAACTCCCATGGGGTTGAATTTGAGAAAAGAAGATTGTAGTAGCAATGTCAATCTGACATTATACAAAAGTATGATAGGTAGATTGATGTATTTGACCGCCACTAGACTGGATATAATATATGCAGTGAGTTTGGTGTCAAAGTTCATGGAGACACAGAAGGAGACACATTGACAAGCAGAGAAAATAATTTTAAGTTATGTCAATGGGACAAAACGGTATGGCGTTTTGAACAATGCAACAAATGATTTCAGGTTGGTTAGTTACACTGACATTGAGTGGGCAAGTAGTGTTGATGACAAAAAGAGCACGTCAGGATATAATTTTTATTTGGGTTCCAGAGCCATTTCATGGGCCTCGAAGAAGCAACACATAACGTCACTGTCAACAACATAAGATAAATATGTTGGCGCAACAACAACATCTTGTCAGGTATTTTGGATGAGAAGGATGTTAAGGTATCTTCGCAATGGCCAAGAGGTAATGACAACTATTTTTTGCAACATCTCAACAATTTCATTGTCAAAGAATTATGTATTTCACAAGAGGACCAAGGATATTGATGCTAAATATCATTTTATCAGAGAGTTGATTAACAATGATGAAATTGTGTTGCAGCATTGCAGGTCACATGAACAATTTGTTGCTATTTTCACAAAGCCATTGGCACATGAAAATTTTGTTTATCTTAGAGACTGTTAGGGATTTGTTAATGGCAAAAGTTTTTGTTAAGGGGGAGTGTTGGAAATATTAATCTCAACCACCGCCTCAAACACACTAAAAAATACCATGCTTTCCGAGTCAACTACTCCATGGTTGCAATTTTGTATGCAGGCGAAACTACTCCACAGTTGCGATTTTGTTTGTAGGCGAAAGGACTAAAGTCAAAACAGAAGTACAATGCTGACCATTCCGCTACAAAGCAGAGAGTTGAAGACACTTAATGAAGTTTGGTAAATAAATATTGGAAAGCATTCACTCTACAACTGTTTCTGACACTCCATAACACCTACAAGATCATAAAACCAATTGCTATGCAAAATCACCCATGTTGCGTATTAATTATTTTTTTTGTCATGTATTAATTTCAAATTTGTATCAGAGATGAAAATTGGGTGCAAGCCATCGATGAAGAAATTGAAGACATTGAAAAGAATGATACATGGGATTTGGTTGATTTTTCCAAAGGATAAAAAAACTCATTGGTGTGAAATGGGTGTATAAGCAAAGTTGAATGAGAAAGGAGAAATTGATAGATTTAAAGCAAGAATTGTAGCAAAAGGGTTCTTGCAAGAACTAGGGATCTACTTTGGAGAAACATTTTCTATAGTAGAAAGATAGGATATTGTAAGAGCAGTCTTTGACACAACAGCTCAGAACAAGTAGAAATTCTATCAGATGGATGTGATATCAACCTTCCTGAATGAAATTATAGAGGATAAGTTTATGTGTAGCAACCTCCAGGTTATGAAGTCAAAGGAAAAGAGGATAGAGTTTACAGGTTGAAGGAAGCACTCTATGGATTGAAGCAAGTGCCTAGAGCTTGGTGTAGTAGAATTGAAAGTTACATGACCAAGCATGGATTTAGCAGAAGCGACATTGAGCCTACCTAGTACACAAAGGTGAATGAGCATGGACAAATTTTGATTACTTGTTTGTATGTGGATGACATGCTTTATACTGTTGATCTTGAGTTACATGAATTTAAAGCAGACATGAAGAAATAATTTGTGATGAAAAATCATGGTCTTATGAAATATTTTCTTAGCATAGAAGTTGAGCACTCTCCGAAAAAAAAATTATTTGTCAAAATAAATATGCCAAATATTTGCTAAAAATATTTAGGATGGAAAATTGTAAACCTTTCCCTACACCATTTGCAATAGGCCCATAATTTTAAGTAAGGATAATGAAGGATCATATTCGAATCAAACTCTATTCAAAAAAATGGTTGGTGGCCTCATGTATCTCACAACCACAAGACTAGATATTATGCAAGAAGTGATTTTTATTTCTATATTTATGGAGTCTCGAAAAGACTCACATTGGAGAGAAGGAAAAATAATTCTGAGATACATGGTAGGAATTAAAGTTCTTGGCATAATGTATGCAAGAAAAAGGAAGAATGATTTGGTTGGATACACTGACAATGATTTTGTAGGATGTTTGGATGATAGGAAGAGCACTTATGGTTATGTGTTCCATCTCAGTTCAGGTGTGATTTCATAGGTATCTAAGAACCAACCCATTGTGACACTTTCGTCAGTAGAAGTAGAATATGTAGTAGTGACATCAACAACATCCCAAGTAGTATGGTTAGGGAAAGTTTTATATGAACTCAAGCAAAAACAACAAGGATCAATGACAATATATTGTGATAACACTTCAATGATTACATTATCCAAGAATGTTGTGCTTTATCAAAAAAACAAGCATATTGATACAAGATATCATTTCATTAGAAAACTTGTGAGCAACGGAGAAGTACACTTCAAGCCTTGTAAATTGAGTGATCAATCAGTTGATATATTCACTAAGCCATTAGAAAAATATGTATTTGAGTTTCATAGAGGAAACTTGGGTTTTGTAAGCATAGCTGAGACTTAGACTAGTAGACACATTTGATTTTCCATGAGTCATGTCTTAGTTTAGCAGTCATAATTAAGGGCGAGTGTTAAATATAGCTAATTGCTCACGCATGCAAATTTATTTAAATTTAGAGAGTCAGTTAAATGAGTCAAGTGTGAGTGAGATCGAGTTAAGTCTTATTTTGGGTAAAGCTTAATTTAGTGTGTGGTTGCGTGTCAAAGTTATTTTGAGTGAGTCATTAGGAAAAATGTTTAAATACCCTTCACTGAGTTCATTGTAATCATATTGTTTGTGTGATAAATTAAAAATTTGCTCAACTCGTGTTATTTTGTGTGTCAATTTTGTGTGATTTTATGCCTTTCCTCCTCTACCTTTCCAACATGTAAAATTTATTTGCATATAAGGTATAAGATATAAAGGATGTAGCTTACCTGTGTAAAATTTGATGGCATGTGACCTGTGACTTTTTTGTTGGAATCACCTAGCAAATATACACGTTGGAAAAGAAAGCAACACCTCCTTTATCAAATGTGGTTGTGCATGGCCATTCACCTACATGTTGGAGTCCCCTAGGTGTGGAGAAAACCGAGTGTGGAGTAGAAGGTGCTCTTTCTCTTCCGAGTAGCGACCAAGCAAGTTCCTAGCATATTTTTTAGTAAAGTCGAGAAGCATCCAACATAGATCATCGAGTAACTAGTGCCAGTTTGCATGTGCGTACAAGATGGTTTTGTACCATGGAATGTTGAACATGATGGAATTTGGAGAATGTGTTGTCTAACTTTCAAAATTTGTGGAGTGTGTCTAAGTATGGAGCTTGGATGTGTGAAGGTTGTAGCCTACCATGAAGCATACAATTGTCATGTATTCCAAGTCTGGCGAACTAAATGTGGAGACTGTAGCCTAACATGTGATTTCATGGAGCATGAGATAACTAGGTGAATAATTTTATGGCGAACAATTGATCTAACCGGGGTGGGTTGTGATCCCGTACAGTGGAATTGTGGCACACATTAAGTCATGGAGAGTTATCACTTTATTTTTGAGGAAGAGGTTTATCTATATAACTTTCAATGACATTATAGTCATCATAAACATAATTTGGTATCCAATTCCATCACTCTAGTATCATGGTAGCTCCAAAATTTACAACGTATTCTCTTGAGCTCTAAAAATTCCATTTTGATTAATGTCCCTCCTTTTTCCATTATTAAAATGTTGTTGACCGCATAGATTTCATTGGCCAAGCGATTCATTATGTTTGCAAAATATTTTTTTCCAAGCTAATGTGGGTTGGAGGAACTGAAAATGTTAGATGTATGTGAAAAATGGTGTCAAATACCATTATTGGTTAGTCATCGGTTCCTATTTTGAATGAGAAAAAATATGATTCTTGGTCTATTAGAATAAGAACGTTGTTGCATTCTCAATATATTTGGGGATAATTTACTAATGAATTCGGACCTTATTGATTAGGCAGCAAAGATGGCACTAAAAAATGTTGAACAAAAGTTGTTGACAAAAAGGAAAATGATAAATTACAATGTTGTTGCCCTTATTTAGCAAGGCTTAAGCAATGTGATATTTCCAAAGGTGTCAAGTGTAGAGTCTTCAAAAAAGGCTTTGGGACTCTTTAAAGGGCTTGGGACACTCCTAAATCTTTGTACTAGGGTGTATCCAAAGTGAATAATGTCAAGTTAGAAAGTTTAAGCAGAGAGTTTAAGAATATGAAAATGAAAGATAGTGAAACCATGGATAGTTGTTTTACTCAGGTCATGAGTATTGTTAATCGATTGAGACATTATGCAAAAAAATTCTCAAATAAGAGAGTTATTGGGAAATCCGTCCATATTTTTCCAATGAAATTTGAAGTTATTGTTGTATCTATAGAAGAGTTTAAAGACACAACTCAAATGCAAATTGATGAGTTGATTCATTCATTGATTGCACATTAATCTGAGATGACTAGATATGATGAAAATACATTCAAGAATGCCTTCAAAAGTCAATTGCATTTTAAAGGATGAAGCAGAGGAAAATTGACGAATAGAGTAAGATGTGGTAGAGTATCTGATCAAATATGTAAGTAAGATAATTCTAAGCATGAGGAGAAATCTCAACAACAACCTTCTAATTGAACATGTACTAACAAAATAACCTGGAAGCAATGAAATCAAAGATATGATAAGTCTAAGGTAGAATGTTATTTTTGCAAAAATGATTGTCATTTTTATAAAAACTACTAGAAGAAGTAGGTTGATGTTAGTAAGTAGTCTGCACACATCATAGAAAGGTATGCACATAATCAAAAGCTAGTGTCTTCGACCTATAATGAACAAATTTAGCACTCACATGAATATAAGCATAGATTTATTTGCTAGTCTATACATTAGTATTGAGTCCATGGTTAAGATGACAATGATAATAAGGTGTGAATTAAAGGTAAATGAGTGATTATTGTTTATACTAAAAATATTGAAAGAACAAAAATTGATGATTTGTAGTATGTATGTAGTTTAAAATGCAACTTCTTGACCATTGGACATCTAATAGCTAAAATGTATGAAGTGTTCTTCAAGAATAAAGTATGTACAACCATTGATAAATATGGAAGCAAGAAATTGATTGAAAGGGTACATATGACAAAGAACTAGATATTTCTACATATAATCAGAAATAAATTATCTCCCTCCTTGAATGTGTATATAACTAAGAATTTGGATGAATCATGGTAATGTAATATAAGATATGGCCATTTATATTTTGGTGGTCTAGATTTGTTACAAAAGAAATAGATCGTAAAAGGGTTACCCAGTATTTAATAACCAACAAGTTCGTGTGAAAGTTGTATACTTGCAAAACATTATAGAGATAAATTTGTATTTGGAGTTGTGTATAAGGTTAAAAATCCATTGGAGATTGTACATATAGATTTTTTTGGATTTATGAAAACACCCTCATTGACTAGTCAAGTTTACTTTTTAATTTTATTGATGACTATAATAAAAAACTTGGGTTTAACTTTTGAGACAAAAATCTGAAGCTTTTACTCTATTTAAAATTTTTGAAGGTATCGTTGAAAATGAAATTGGCAAATAGATGAAAATTTTAAGATCAAATAGAGATGATTAGTATATGGTAAATGATTTCATTGAGTTTTGTGAGCCTTATGGAATCAAGAAACAATTTACCGCTTGTTATACTCCATATAAAAATGGAGTGGATGAAAGGAAAATCCAACCTATTATGAATATGGATCGAAGAATGTTGAAGGAAAAGAATCTACCAAGTGAATATTGGGGAGATGAAATAATTTGTGTTATTTATATTCTTAACATAAGTCCAACTAACAGTGTGAATGCTCAAGTTCCCAAAGAAGCGTTTAGCGATAGGATATCATTTAAGAATATCTGGATGTGTTTCTTATGTACATGTACCTAAAGAGTTAAGAAACAAGTTAGATGACAAAATAGAGAACTGTGTCTTTGTTGGATATAGTGATGAGTCTAAGGCATATAGAATCTATAATCTCATAACCAAGAAGTATATTATTTGTAGAGATGTTGAGTTTAGGGAAGAAGAACATTGAGATGGAAGCATAGATATATATCTTGCAAGGGGAGCTATATTATCTCATGGAACTGATGATGGGGATGAGTAAGAAGTACAAGGTGGACAAATGACTCCATATATGTCTAGTGCAAGAATTTCAACAAGCCAATCAATATATGACACCCATTATAGTTCAGAACACTAAGAAATCAAGAGTCTCGTGAACCATCAGGTCATGTGGAAAACAAACAACGTGATCAAAAGTAACTAATGAATCTAATCCTACATTAGCTACATTAAAGATTAGAATTAAAGGTTAGAAGACTAGAAGTTTAAAATAATTGCATGAGAAAAATGATGAAATAGGTCAAGTTTCAAATTTTTCATTAATTGCATATGATCTTATAAATTTTGATGAAGTTGTTAAAAAAAGGTTTGGATAGAAGCTATGGATGAAGAAGTTGTTTCTATAGAAACAAATAATACTTAGGTTCTTGCAAATCAACTCGTGTTGAAAAAAGCAGCAAGAAATTCTCAATTTGACTTTTGCCTTGATTGAATTGAGAAAATTCTAATTTCCACATCAACGTACAACTTGAATGATGTTAACTTGTTTGACATGGCTTG
>APFE031596087.1:19342-31489 GCA_000404065.3 Pinus taeda | reverse complement strand
TCAGGAATTTCTTCTGCACATTAATATTTATAGTACCCACTAATTCCATCCAAGGGTATCCCAAAACAACATCCATGTTATCCATATCTGAAGCATAAAAATCACCATGAAACACATACTTATCCATAGAAAGTTTCAAATCCTTATAAATTTGAACATCCTTATCATCAACCTATGTATTTTCAATATGTTTTGCTGGGACTTGCAATTTTTTTGCCAAATTAACATTGATAAAATTATGTTTACCACTAGGATTGATAGAAACAATGATCTTCTCTTTCTGAATCAATCCATGAACCTGCAGTAAGGAGACACCCGTAACAATTAACCCCTTATGTGTCTCATTCTCCTTTTTTCTAGCCCGAGACCATTTGTCCAAAAACATTTTTTCAAATTTTGCATCTGAAAGTGTGATCAACTGCTCGTAGTCAAGTGATGAATTCCATTTTTGAGCCTCATCTCTCATATTAAACAACATTGGAAGCTTCCAATATGTCCCATATGTGGATTTGTATCTTTGTATGAATTCTTCAATAGTAGGACCATCATTGTTTCCTGTAAAATATAGAGTCGTCATGAAGAGGGTTTTGAGAAAAAATTCGCTGACTTGGCGAAAATTTGAAATTGTCACAGTTTCGTCAATATTGCTCAGAATCCTTATTATGACCTGTTTTCAGAAATGGAACAATCATTCTGTATCTACCCATGTGATAGAAATCTTGATCCAGGCACTAAAATTTCAGATCTGTGTTGCAACTCTCCCACCGTCACCAAAATTTCTGCAAAAAGAACTGATTTTAAATCAGCGATATCTCCCTCATCCGGGCTCCGATTCAACTGAATGTTTTTTTGAAATTGGGTATTTTTTTCACAAAAAATCCATATCGCCAATTAGATTTTGCATATCTTGCACCAAGACATCCAGATCTGCGCCGCAAACTCGCTGCCCTGAAAAATTATCTGCAACCCAACTGATTTTTAGATCAGCGATATCTCCTTCATCCGGACTCCGATTCAGCTGATTTTTTTTTTGAAATCGGGTATTTTTTCACATAGAATCCAGATATGCAATTATATTTTGTAGATATTGTACCAAAACATACATATCTGATCTATAAACTCGACGCCCCCGAAATCCTGCAAAAAGTAAAAAAAAAAAACTCCACTTTTTTTGCCCAAGAAAGTGCTCTGATACCACTTGTTGTAGATCTAACCCAGAAGCATATGAAAATATAAATAAACCCAAGAATAACAAGATTGAAATAGATAGAAATGATTCACTTTATTTACCCAAGAAAGTGCTCTGATACCAATTGTTATAGATCTAACCCGGAAATATTATAGATCTGATATGAAAATATAAGATCATGCAAATAAACCCAAAAATAATATGAAATGATTCTTTATTGATCACACCCTTAAGGTAGGGCAACACCATACATTCACTCCTTAAGGAATGAGAACACTCCACAAGCCATATGCTTGTTCATACAATAATCCTTGACTATATTTCTTGACATCCCTCCATGTGGAGTCTATAGCCTCTATATAGGCCTCATACATGCAATACCATGGATCATTACCATGGTTCCCTCATACCATCCACTAATAACATGGGCCCGTTACATTATTACTAACTACTTGTGGTCCCTTACATGATATGGGTTAACCACCTTATTTATTACTATGGCCCATCTCATTATTACATTATTACCTTGGGTACCTCTCTTGGTACCCCATATTACCCCCCTAGGTATATAACACTGAGATTGGTACAAAGTCCATAACTTGTCCCACAGAACCTTCGCCGTAGCTTGCCCTCATACATTCAGTAATACTGAATCTGAGACACACAATCGTATTGTGCTCTTCGCCTTCTGATCCAACTTCTTCCATTCTTCATCGGTCACTCCCGTTGGTTTAGTACCCAGATCTACCGCGATCCACTGATCTTTATCTACCAACAGATCCTCCATCTTGAGTTTCCACAACTCAAAACTCTGACCATTGAACTTCTCAATCTCTATCTTTTCGCTGCTCACCATCTTCTTTCACCACTAGAATCGATATCACAGATCTCCCACTGAACAAGGTCTACCACAGGCCCGAGCGAAACCCCTCAGTAACAAAGGCATCCCCTTGAAGCCAAAACAACTCTGATACCAAATGTAGGTTTTAACCCCGCACAAAAATTACCTGCATACGAATTCTATATCAGAGGAAAAATAAAAATGCGAGAGCATAACACATAAAACACATATACACAGAGATTTCCCACTGGATCCCAAAACCGAGACTACCAGCTTGATTTTTCATTATTTTCCTTTCAATGTTACAATACATATTTATACATGTCGAGGCATCAAATACCATGGACCGAAAACCATCGCGTGCAATACCATGGACCAAAAAACCATTGCGTCCAAAAAACATGTGCGAAAATCATGCACAAAACCATAGGTGGGTCCGCCTAACCTAACATAGGGTACCCCTTGAACCCCCTGTTAACTATGTGGAAATAATATAGCACAACCCAACATCCACATGCAGCGCCAAAAGAAGTCTCAGATGATTGTGGAGGAACCACGATTAGTGAAGCAACTTTAGGAGGTTCTGGAGCAGCCACAACTAGAGAAGCTGAGAGGAGATTGAGTAGATACATCTACTCATGTAGAGACCTCCAGTAGGGGGAAATTTCGAGCCAGGTGGGCAGAGGGATCACATGAAGCCATACCTCCAGGTAGGAGGTGGGGCGATGTGGAGTGATCATCCCATGGAGGCTGATATGGGGGAAGGACCCTTGACGTACTGAACCTCCTTGATTTGACTTTGCTACAGGAGCCCTGATGAGGAGTAGCAGGACTGACTGGTTGGGTAGAGACAGATGCAGATGGAGTGGCAGAGAGAGCTACAATGTAGGAGTCGAGGACTTGGTAGAGCTAGCGGGCTGCAACAATGCGAGAGGCATAATAGTGTTGCACCAATGCAGGATGGCACATAAAGGTGTGCAACGGTGCGAGATGCGTGGAGTGTTATAGCATCTCAGAGGTCAGAGAGGGAGCACTTGTCAGCAGTAAGTAGAGTTTCAACATTAGAGTATGTTTCTAGTTTCAGCAACAAGGAATGAAAAATGGAAGTGCTAAAAATAGCATTCTATTTTTAATAGTTCAGGATGGATTCCTATTCAGTCCCTGGACTAGAAATATGAAGTAAAATTCAAATTTGAACTTAACAACTATTTGAAAATAAATAAATTAATTCTCCATGAGTTAATTAGTTGTGAAAAATCAAACATGAAGTCTATGTGAGGGCATGCAACAATTTATCCATTAATTGAGGAATTTATCCATTAGTTAAAGAGATAAGGATGAGTTCTAATTTGAGTTGTAATTAGTTGGCATAGTTAACTTAGTCAAGTCCAGTTAGATTGCTTTAAATAGTTTGTTTAAATTAATGTGAGTTCAGTTAGTTAATGCATGCTTGCATATAACTGTTGCACTTTAGATAACTGAATATTCTCTCATGAATAACTCATGCATGTCAGTTCAGACAAAGACCCAGTTGAGATCAGAGAAGGGACAATGTACTATCAGTTGGATGAATATTTTTCCTATAAAGGGACCTCATCCATGATGAGGATTTATCTCCTTCAAGATTGCGTAGTTGGATCAAAGATTAGTGAGTGTGTGAAGAGGCAAATTCACACAAGTAGCTCCACTAGACTCCAATCAAAGTTGCGCAAAAAATAGGAGGATTGGAGGGCAAACCAGAGATTAGACAGAGGCCTTTGATTGTCTATGAGCAGCAGAGGTATTCCAAAGAGAGAAGGATAGCTTTTGAGATGATTCTTTTTGTAATACTGGTTATATTTCCACTTGTATGATAATGTAGAGTTGGGGTTTTAGGTTGATGCTTTCCCTTGGTTATATCTTCTATGTTATGTGTGATTGATTTCTTCTTATCAGTTATATGTTTTCAATCGATCTTGTTCATATTAGATTAAGCTTCTGCATAATTGTTTGTAGAAGTGGATCAAGTATTTTTCTTTAGTATATTGCACTATCAAGTGATCTATAGTGAGAATTTCTACACAACTCTTTCTCTATTTCCTCTATCATTTCTATTTTCATCCATTGGGCCAGTTGGAATGGGTTCTTCTTCTTATTCTCCCCTGTAGGTTCTTCAAGTGTATATGGTTGTTCACCTAAGGGTTCCTCCAATTCACAACCACCGAAGAAGAGGGAAGGTTGGATGTTCGAAGTAGTGGGGGTATTTGGAAAACATTTCCCTAAGTTATCCCTATTCCTATGAGGCATGAAAGAAGTGTTTTTGTTTTGTTTTGTAATTTGTTTTCTTCAAGATTTGAAAATAATTGTAGAATTCAAATTGCAGACTGAATGAAAACTAACTTCTTGAATGAAATCTTACTTTCAGAATGGAAAGGAAAGCAAAGAAAGAAGAATGGAAAAGAAAACCATCTAAAGTACTTTTTCAAAAATGAAGCTAATAGCAGAATATCAAAAACAAGAAATGGAAGAAAGAAAGAAGTAAACACATATTACTCAGACACCTCCCTGGAAACGGCGCCCAAAAAGTGATGAGCGCCAGTATTGTAGCAATAATGCTACAACTCTTGGGGTTACCAATTTTACTTTATGAACCCAAGGTTCGTACAAACTTGGAGGTGATAGTATTGTATACATAAGTAAATGTGATGGGCCTGTCCTTTGTCACTAATAAGCTAGCGATTGACCACTAAGGCTTTCTAAACCAGACTTCTATGGATTCAAAAGAAGCTTTATTACCAATGACGGAAAGGGAAATCTACTCTAAAATAAAGCTCGTCTACTACAGTAAGGAAAAAAATTGAAATCAAATGCTAAAACACACCATTTTCTAGCTAACTGCTAAGAGGCCTTGCTTCAAAAGAATGTTAGGTAAAAATGTATGCAATCCTACTGTCCTAAGCATGCAGATTCAAACCATCAAACCTTCTACTATTGTGCATGTAAATGAATAAAATAAATTTGTTTTTCTTCTTGTCTTCTTCTTATGTGAGAGTGTGAAAGCTAATCTCTTTCGGTGATATGGTAGATCGCTTAGCAATGATGGTGAATGGTCAAAAGGCTTGGGAGACAAGTAGGGACACTTTGTTATCTTCCTTGAGGCATTTTCCTCAATTCTGCCTCAAAACAGGCCACTACAGGTCAACCTATAGGATATCCTAATGCGTTCTATAGGATGTATTGAAAACCTACAAGATCCCTTGTATTTCTACAGGATACAACTGAGAGAAAAAGGATGGGTGTTGAAGGTGATGGAAGGCTTAGGGAAGGTTTTTGGTGGATGAAATGAGGCAAGGGAGTGCCTAGGAACACTTCATAACTCAAAACCAAAGTTGGGAGATGGTTGGATTTGCTCAACAAGCTTGGACAAGTTTCCTTGTGAAATGATGAAATTGGTGAGGGTTTTAGTGAAAGAAAGGAATGATCATGGATGGATGAAGTTGTGATGAGGGTGCTGACTATGAAATCTCTCTATACTTTTGAAACACCTGCACTACATCATACATGGACATTTACGCAAAAATTATGCAAACAAGAAGAATTTCAATTATCTAAGGAAAACAGAATTTCATGAGCGAGCTGCCTACTTCATGCATGAGGAAAACTTGCATAATAAGATGGAACGTTGAAGAGACTGAAGATAAAATAAATTATAACTAAATCCTACTATTTCAAACCGATCAAATGTTAGCCTAAGTACAAAAAACCCTAAATTCCATGAGAAAGTAGAATTCTATCTTTCTGGGGCTACATAGGAGTTCTTTCCTCAAACCATGATCCTTGAAGGAAGGAGTGAGGCCAAAACCACCTACTGACAACTTCTTGATTTTACTTTATCTCTTATAAGATACAACTGAAGTAAAGCATAAATGGAAGCAAACTAATAAGAAAACTGATCAAATCTACACTACTTGCAATGAAAAAATTCTGAAGACAATTCAACCATTAATCTATGAAATCAATCTAAGCATACAAATACAAGAAGAGAATCCTTTGCTACTAGGGTTGGGCCCTAACCCAAGAGCTTAATCACTCTAATTTAACGCAGTGTTGGATCAAGGAATTACTCATTCTCATTATCAAAACAGAAAATTACATAACAATGTCTTCCACAAGACTTGAACTCAGAAATGACTAGTGTTTTTACAGCAAAAATTCGAATCCTAATGAGGCTCTAGGCCTCTTTATTTATACAAGTGAAGTTTTCAATGAATTCCTTAAATCTAGGGAGGCTCGGCTCCCAAACTTGAGATAAACTAGCTCTTTAACTGTCACTTGCTCGACTGCCTTTTGATCTCCATGACTTGGATGCTTATACTTCGAGCTAGTGTGATTGATGGAGGAATATTCGAATGAGGGAGGAGTCAATGAGAAGGATCTTCCTCCTAAAATATCTCCTCCTTGTCTCATTCGAGTTTCAACCCTTAATTAGCCAAAATTCCATGATTTTCTCTCACAAACCTGCAATCAATGCACAATTAACCCACTAGGCATAATATCTCACTTTGACTCATCTCATTAAACAAAATACAATCAAAATATCTAATAAATTGCGAGAAGAGTTGATTTGACTAAGCTAGGAGGTGGATTAAGGTCCATATAATTACCCAATAATGAGGCTCATCATTTTAGATACGAGAAATCATTTCCAAAAGGCTGGAAATGCCTCAACTGTTTCTGGCAATTTCTTGGGAGCTTCCGATATTTTTGCATTAATAAAATAGAAAGAAGGAAATAAAGGGTTTTCTAATCCTTCCCTACCTCACTAGATCAAAAGAAATATCTCTAAAACATGAAAGCTCAAGTAAAGAAAATAAGATATTTTATCGGAGGTGAAGGGAAATAACCTCAATGAAAAGATCTTCTGTTCACGTTTTTCAAAATTGCTTCCTAGCATTACCTTTGTTTCTTGCAGTTTCCTAAAAAATCTATCATGAGTGTTCCTGTTTACGAAAACTCATTTCCTTCCCTTTGTTGGTTTCCACCTCAAATACTTGGGGACAAATAGAAAAGCAGGTACCTTTTACCCTCATTTTCATGTATGTCTAGTATAGGTTGAAGTTTCTCTGATGATACTTATAGATTCCAATCTCCATGGTTATTTGAAATTATGTCAGAAATTATGATATGGGAACTGTTGTTGTGGGCCTTATATTTTATACGAGGGAAGAATGTGTTAGCGCTAATGGACTTGTCCTTAAATGGATAGTATGCAAATGAAGATGCAACTGAACTAGTTGGACTGACATCAAGCTACTTGCAGTATGAACCTTGACTAAATCCCAATACTGAATTGATTCAAGAAAGTCCTCACAACACTAAGTAGTATAACATCAGCTTGGTGATGCCAAATACCTAGTAGCAAGAGTAGGTATTATTCTTTTCCACCTTGAGTTAGGTTTTAGATGTTGATGATGTTTTTCTTCACCATTAGTGTAACAGAGCCACCAAAAATAAAGGATCATCATGCCTATATTATTTTCGAAGTTATTGGCATATTTGTGTTTCAAGGGTTTTTGTTGTTTTATTATTTTTGGTCCAACTTTAATGTAAATCTAGCTATTGTGTTTTCAACCATTCCAGTCAAAAGTATTATTTTCAATTTACTGATATTTTTTACTACTTTGTAAAGTTCTTTTATTAAATTTATTTTGAGAGCGATTTTGATGTAATTTCAGTTGTTGTGATTTTCATCTGGATGTATTTTTATTTTAACTATTTAATAACTCTCACATAATTATTTAGAGGATGTTAGCTTAATGGAAGAGCATCTTCTTTATAAGAAGGAGGTTGGTGGTTCAATTCCACTGTGTCCTAATATGAATTAATACATAATATTGTAGTTTATTTATAATTAAATATTTTTAATATTGGTTTATTTCAATGGTGAGATATTTTTCTAGATTCATTATCTGATATTGTCTCTAAAGAGACAAAAGTGATGTTGTATTATCTTTGAATGTAATTTTTATTGTCTCTAGAGAGACAATAGTTAGGATCAAAGACATTGTCTCTTTAAAGAAAATATGTCTTTAATCTCAACTATTGTCTCTAGAGAGACAAAAATGAAATTGTCTCTGGAGAGACAAAAATGCTTGTGTTATATATTGTCTTTATAGAGACAATATTTAAGACAATTTAATTTGAGACACCTGCTTAAAGATAATAGACAAGTTTTCTTTTGTCTCAAGTTACACAATTTACCCAAAAATTGTTTTAAAACCCCCTTTGTGTTGTAGTGAAGCAAATTAAGAGATTATGTAGTTTATATTAAATATAGTTATATTTTCCAATAATACATAACAATTAAAAAGTCAACTAAATTTTTTAATTATTAGACTTGAAATCACTTACAAGTGGTAAAAATCCATTCATGGAAGTAATTATTGATACATATCTCTCTCTACTTTTCAAAACCATATATCATTTGCACAACAACTAATACCCAAATTATGGTAACTTATATATATATGTATGTCATCATCATCATCATCATCATTATCACATTAATAAAGAGATTATTTATTCTAATAAACAATAGTGAAAAGGAAAAGTAGGGAGTTTAATAGAAATGTTTTTATTATGAAACCTTTAAATGTTTACAAGAATACCATGGGTTGTAAGTCTCAAAATAGCTAATGTTTATATTACATGATATTATTTTTTAAATTTTATTTTACTTTTATTTTTATTTATGTAATTTGATCCAATGAAAATGTTATAATTAATAATTATAATTAATAATTTATTGTTTGATTTTATTTTTATTTTTATCTAATTTGACATAGTTGAAATGTTTAGATAACATAACATAACATGTATGAATATGTGTGTATTTTGGAATAGAATTTTGCGTAAAAATTAATAGAAATTTACTACTACTGATGCACTAGAATTGAAGACAAGAGATTACAAACTTATTTTACTATTATGTGGAATGGAAATCACAATTTAGAAACACATGCAATAGAATGCAACCATCAAAACCACAATAACACAATGATTTACAGGGGAACTTAACTCGGAAAACCACACCAATGCTTTGCATTAATTCAAATGAAAAGAGAAATAATTACAATGTCTTGCTTGAACTTTGAAGCACACCTTGTAGTACAATATTGGTCTCCTACCTCCTGACCTACTATGGCCAACACTTAGCCAATTCAAGCCTCATCTAACCTCTTATTTCCTTGCAAAATCCTAGAAGAATTAAGCTACTTAAAAAAAAAGGAAATTCCCTATTTACTTGTGAAAATCCAAGGGGAAACGATCACCTATGCAAAAGCACTATGCACTCAATAATATACACATATAAATACAAACATGACTTTTTCTCCACCTCAACTAGGCAATTCGAATTACATGCATTACTGTGTCTATTTTTAGCTGATTGACTAGTTAATTGAGAGATAAGTGAGTTAACAGCAATTCTACTCCTCAAATGACCTTCAGCTGACTCAACTAATGACTTGATCTCAGTAAACTGAGTTCAACTAACAATATCTCAACTAGATTGCTAACTCTTAGCAATCACTACATGCACAACTTTACTTCTGGTTTATAACTCGAATTTACTGAGTAGACTAGTAGGCAAGGCCATGGAACACAAGTTAACTACTATACAACGCATCTTGCAGATATGGAACATTGAATTACTCAATTTGACTAAGGCACAAGTCAAAATTGAGCCTTTTTCTTGCTACAATTTCTAATATTTCAAGCATTTATTTCATAATAGGTTTGCAGAATTTTAAATTAAGTATCCATAATTATGGATGGTAGAGACTTTGATGAATGATAGATTCCAGGGGTCCCTCATTCCAGCCCATGGTGGACCCAATCCAGGAGCATATGGATTATGGGCCCATGCATTCTCTAATTTCAGTAGAAATTACTCACGACTTTCTGTACAATAATGGGATCCCCAAACCATGCTTTGACTGTGCCAAAATCTCACAAATAAATTTCCCTTGACATCAGAGGTAAGGTCAAATTGCATTGGTTGGGGTCAAAGCTATAAATCCTTTGTGGTGAATCTCGATTAGAGATGGGCCCAACCACCTGATTGGGCCTCACCCCAAGTCAGAGGTCAGGTTAGTCAGGGTCTCCATGTGCACTTGTCATATTGAAACTCGCATGATGACTATAATGGTCCTTGAGTTAACTCTGCATTCACACCTATGACCAACCTTGGTGAGATCTTTTTGAGAAGGGACTGTGACCATATGCAAACACAACAACTTTTGTGGCTTCTAAAATGATCATGGACATGATAAAATGCACAAACATTTAAATGGCGCACATGATATATATTAGAAGAAAGAAAATGATTACATATTTGGCCTCTCAGGCTTGAGGCCCTTAGACTGACTCAAATTTTGTCCTGGCCCTTTCTGGTCTAATATTACATTGAAGATGGCCACCCCTCACATAGCTTGTAAAAATCTAACTTCCTAGGGAGGAAATTTATCATGATAGCCTTCAAGAGGCTTCTAAACATTTACAATTACATAAAAAAATCAAGGAATTTCATGTCATCCTTAATGGCCTCCACAACACCCTTCTGGAAGTTTCTAGAATCAAATTTGGTTGGGGTGGGGTCGATGCTCCTGCATCAAACTCCCGCACTTGAAAATTTCCATGATCTCCTGATCATTTGTGTTTACTATTGCATATCATCCATCTTCACCATTGGGGTATTAAATCTCCACATGTATCTTTGAGTGATTTGCAACTATGCATCCTTCACTGATATGACGTCGTCGACTCTCCTCCTTTAGATAACACTTTTGGCATATTGGTTTGCCTCCCCTTGAACCTTTCGAGCTTCCCTTTCTCGCTTGGTAGTTTCTCCTTTCCTCACCTCTTGAGAAATTATATTGTTCTCTTGCGCCTCCTTCTCACACTCTGATACCACTTGATTAATGGTTGATTCCAGGGGTTCCTCATTCCAACCCCTAGTGCCTCCAATCTGGGAGCATGTGGTTTATGGGCCCATGCATTCTTTAATTTCAGCAACAACAACTCATGATCTTTTGTGCAATAATTAGATCCCCAAACCACACATCAACCATGCCAAAATATCACAGAAACATTTCCCTTGACGTCAGAATTTGGGCAAATTATGTTAGTTGGGGTTGGAGATTTCAATCCTTTATGGTGGATCTTGACTAGAGATGGACTCGACTGCCCAACTGGGATCCGCCCCAAGTAGGAGGTCGGGCTAGTTGGGGTCTCGATGTGCACTTTCTGTGTTGAAGCTCGTGGGTCGACTACAAGGGTCCTTGAATTAACTCTGCTTTGGTGAAATCTTGTTGAGTAGAGATTCCGACCACCTGCAAAAATAACAACCCCTATTGGTTCTAAAAATACCATGGACATGATAAAGTTCACAAGAATTCAAATAGGTGCACATGTATATGTTAGAAGAAATAAAATGATTACATATTTGGCCTCTTAGGCCTAAGGCCATTAGCCTAACTCAAAATTTTCCTAGCCCTTTCTGGCCTAATATTACATTAAAGATGGTAGCCCTTGACACAACTAAAAAAACCCTACTGCCTAGTGAGGAATATTGCCACGATAGCCTTCGAGATGCTTCTAAACATTTACAATTACATAAAAATTGAAAGGAATTTCATGTCCTGCTCAATGGCTTCCACAATGCCCTTGTGGAAGTTGCTAGGATCGAATTTGGTTAGGGTGGGGGCAATGCTCCTACATTAGATTTAAACTCCACATAATATTTTTAAAAGTAATCATAGAGGGTTGAGATTTATATCAAATATAGTTATGCTTTTTTTGTTTTTAAATTTAATTAAAAAAAAATTTCATGTCCAGAATCTTGGGTGGAATTATGATACTTGTAATGCAAGTTCAAAAAGAGCCAAAAGGTAAAAGAGTTAGACATGAGATGCTTAAAAACAATGTAGTCTAACTATTACAGGCTTATTTGTGTAATTTGTCTAAGTGCCTTTGAAATTGTTTAGAGCACTCAATCCATTTATGCATTCAAAAGCATATTTTAAATATCAAGAAATCATAATCTCATTATTGTATCACCATATTCCGAGAAAAAAAA
>APFE031596087.1:3328-18147 GCA_000404065.3 Pinus taeda | reverse complement strand
TGGGTATTTAAAAAAAACTAAAAATGGTTATTCTAAAATAGGTTAAAAAATTGGTGAAAAGTGATTTTGTTATTATAATTGGGTATTTTGAGTATTTTTTTTCCCTTTCCAGAAGTGAAGCAATGAGACTTTTATAAGGGTTTTAAAATCAATGATAAAATTCCCAATTTATAGTAAGGAAGAGATATTACAGAAGTCAATCATGGCTTCCACCAATCATTAGAACTCACAAAGGTTCCATAATGAATAGTACCGACTATCCACTATGGGAAATAAAGATAAATATTTTTTTGAAGAATTTGGACTACTAGGAAGGAGTAGTCAACAAATATGAAGAACTAGAGATTTAGTAGTAATGGCAAGAGCCCAAAGAGATGCACTAGTAGAGAGAAAAAGAAAGGATTCAAGAGCACTATGGAATTTGCAAAATTGAGTTGAAGACTCCATATTTCTTAAGATTTTCATAGCAGCTAGTGTCCATCTAGGTTAGGAGATATTGGAAAAGTTACATAAGGCATTAGGAATGAGTTTGAAAATCTACAAAAGAAAGATTTTGAATTAGTAGATCAGTTTATTACTCAGGTCATGGAGGTAGTAAATGAGGTTAGAGCTCATGGGGAGAGTGTCACAGATCAAAAGGTGGTTGACAAAATCCTTAGAAGACTACCGCCTTGATTTGACATTCATGTGACAACCAATAAATTATGCTTTAATTGTGAAGTGTAATAAATGTCTTTAATACTTTATGTACCTTCTTTAATATGGATTCCCATAACTCCTTTTGCAACAACCTCAAATGTTTTGTCATCACCAAGCTTGATTTTGGATTTGAAACTTTCATCCATTGTAAAATGAAGATCCTTATTTCTTGATATGTTGTTAGAACAACTCTAATTTAAATATCATACATCTTTAGTACCATTTTCAACTTTGTCATAAGATAAAAATAAATAGTTTGGAGAGGCCTCATCACCCTCTTGAGCATAATTAACACCCTTTTATTATTACATCCTTTGAATCAACGATCCCTTTCAAATTTCCCATATCTATTACAATGATAACACATGCTATTTCTTCTATCAAATCGGACTCTACCTCTACCTCTTGAACCACCTCTTCCTCTACTTCCTCTTGAATACTTTTAATTTTGACTTCTACCTTGGGTTTGGTTTATTTTGGTGCTAGTTTTGGCATATTCATTCTTTGTAATTTGTGATGCGGGAGCGTCTAGCTAACAGGGCAAAGACAAAAGTGAGGGAATATGGTTTTTGAAGAGGACATAGAGCTTAATTCATTGGGTGGGAAACATACTTGTTTTTTTTTTCCTCTTTTCTTTTATCAAGTTACTTAAAGATTACTGTAATAAGTTGTAATTAGGAGTAGTAATAATTATATTAGAGCCATTGTTTTCAAATAGTTAAGTTACTGTTGTAAAAAGGCATGAAAACAAAATGTACTAGAAATCAGACAAAGTTTCGTATGGAAAATAACTGCTGTAACTAATTGAAAAAACTCAACAAACTAACAGCAGTTAGAGCAGTTTGTAACAGTGCTATTAAATAGTGAAAAAAAGCACAATACAGGGGTTCGGACTGAGAGAGAAGTATTGAAAAAACAATACAAATTTTCTGTGCACATATCCTCATAGCATCCTATTCATTTCTGAAGTATTTTTATTTTGAATTACTGTGTGAATATCATAAATGCATGGTCACATAATTTAAATCAAAAAGGGAGACATTCGAATGCAGAGTTTGTTAAATTTGGAGAAGGAGTAACAACACTCGTCTACAGACAATACCAACAGAGTAACCAAACACGCAACCAGGAATCGTCCATACAATTTTCTATATATGAAAAATCAGAGTTTGCCATTACAGTGAAGAGAACAACCATAATAAAACCCAGGTATGTGAATTTTAAAAGCATAACCAAAAAAATTAAATTCCAGATAGTTCATATACAACCATCACAAGTTATTTTCCATTTACATTTTGTGTTTCAAAACTTAAGAACGAACCAATTCACATATTTGGGAACTGTAATCATTATCAACATAAATTTAAACCCCATAAATTCCCAAACCCACTCCTACGACTCGACAGAGACGTTGTACAACAACAGGACCAAACATAAACAGTGGTTCGAGGCCAACAACCAAACCAAACCATACGCTGAAAGGCTCAGGCAAACAAACTACAGGTAAATAGAACAATGCTACCTGGAATTCCCTTGGAATAGTCGGAGGTCCAAGCACCGAAACCCTTGGTCGCTCCACCTGCAAGAGAAACCAAAGGACGAGAGTTAAATTACAGTGGAAGGAAAATACAGGAAATTAAAACAAAATTTATTTTGAACAAGAAAAAACTACATTGGGTTCTGCTTACCTACCAGAGGAGCCGTGACCACTGCAACCTCAGATTGTCTTCCTGCTCACAAGGAGCCGAAGACATTAGAACCAGAAAGAGGAATAGGTAAAAAAAAATAGCAGAGAAGGAAAGCTTACCAGTCACGTTGGTGGAGAAATCGACGAAGAACGCCACCATTAGTTTGTCGAGACCGTGCATGAGCTGAATCAGTGCTGAAGAACGAGACCGAGAAACACATACTCATCAATCAACACACAGAGGTAACAATAGTGAGAACCCAGGTAACAAATCGAGTAAAGGACACACAGAAGCAGAGACCCATTAAAAACCGACAACATAAAACACAGGAACAGTCTAGACACAAGCAGAGAAACAAACCTTACCAGGTTTCAATAGTTCCACAGACGACCGAGACACTTCCAAAACAAATTCTGAACAAATGGAGCCGTGAAGACTGCCGAGAGCATGTAGCTCAAAAGACTCAGAGCAAAAAAACCCCGGAACAGCTAAAAGAACCCACATCGAAACTTGCAGACTACTAACTCGTATCACAGAGAACCAGGAGGACGAGCTTCAAACAAATATGAAGCATCACATAAGAAAATCACAGTGGAATTTCCAAGTCGCCGAGAGCTCGCAAACAGAGGAACCAGAGGTAAAATAAAACCAAATGAACACAAGGATGGTGAAAAACCTATACCAAGGCAGGGTTTAGAATTCCAATACGGTACAGTTGTCTGCTCCACATACAACCAACATACCATACCGTAAAACCTATTAATTGAGCCCAGATTGAAAATCAAGTTATATCTATCCGAAATATGGTGAACATAAATATCAACTGATGGTACAACACCAAGTGGAAAGGATCGATGGCGGGACCACGTGGGCCAGCCCCATCAAGTGGTATCAGAGCAGGAAATTAAAAAAAAAAGATGCAAGTTCAAAGACGGGGACGGGGAAGAGGTGTGCGCAGAGGAGTAAACAAGGGCTTGAGAGAAGAGTTGAGAGTCCTTACTGCTCGCTTAGAAGCAGTAGAGGCAGGAAGGAGAAGAGACCTAGAACTTGGGGGTGATAGTGAGGAAGAAGCAGCAACTGCTACAGAAGGATCAGAGGAAGAAGCCCCAGAGATAAAACTATTGAGATCAATATTGTTAGCCAACAACAAATTCAAACCTGAGATCCCTAACTATGATGGCAGTCTATTCGCAGATGTTTTGCTAGATTCGGTAAGTGAGTTAGATAAGTATTTTGAAAACGAAGAGATCAGTGAGGACAAAAGAGTTAGATTTGCTGCAACCAAGTTAAGCGGACAAGAAGAGGATGAACAAGCTACCGATAAAGGAGTGGCCAATAATGGTGGCAAAACTGAAGGGCAGGTTTTTGCTTAAAGACTATCAGATCGAACTTTATCGACGAGTACAGAATCTAAGGCAGAAAGGTATGAATGTAAAGGAATACATAAAGGTGTTTTATCATGTAAATTTGCGGGCTGGTTATACTGATGATACTCCAGAGAAGACAACGAGATATGTGAATGGCTTGAGGATGGAAATACTAGATGAGATCAGTATTCTGTCTCCACAAAATATAGAAGAAGCCTTTCAGAGTGCTGTAAAGGCTGAAGAAAAAATTAACACGACACAGAGGAGAGGACGAGGAAATGGCAGAGGACGAGGACAGTCCTACAGCAGAGGAAGAACTGCTACTAACAGCGAGGAAGGCAGTAGCTCCAGAGCTTCAGGGACAATAGAGAAGGGAGATAGCACTAGAGGAGGTCGGCCATATCAGCAAGGAAGAGGGGCTAATGTCCAGTGCTACAGGTGCCATAAGTGGGGGCACATATCCTTCGAATGCCCAGAAGTCGAGCATACTGGCCAGAGGGGAGCATTTTTTGTGCAGCCTCAGGAAGATAAAACACAGCCTCGAGAAGTAGAAAATGTGGCAGAAATAGGAGAGGCATTAGTTTTAAACAAAGTGTTTTTGAAGCCAGCAAAGGAGATGGATGAGCAGACCCAGCAGAAGGCATTGTTCCGAACAGTTTGCAAATCACATGGGAAGTGTTGTAAATTAATCATAAACATCGGGAGTACAGATAACTTAGTTTCCAATGAGATGGTGGAAAAACTAGGATTAAAGCGGCTTAAACATCCCATACCTTACAAGGTGTCGTGGCTACAGAAAGGCCACCAATTATTAGTTGATTAACAATGTGAGGTTGAATTTCACACTGGCAAATACCAAGACAAAGTTGTCTGTGATATTATGCCAATGTACGTATGCCATATACTGCTAGGGAGACCATGGCAGTATGACCGGAAGGTGACACATGATGGGAAAACGAATTGTTACAAATTTGTGAAAGATGGAGTCAAACATACGCTTGTACCCATCAAGGAGGATGATGCAGCAGAATCAAGTGGAACAAAAGCATTGTTAATAGGAGGAAAACAGTTTGTTAAGCAGATTGAAGAAAACGAGGTGAATTATGCGGTTGTAAGGAGGACAAAAGCAGTATCATTGAACACAGAAAAGTAAAAATCGCCTACAGAGATTCAAGAGTTGTTGGAAGAATTTAAGGACATTGTGGTCGACGATTTACCAGATAAGTTGCCTCCTAGAAGGAGCATTAGCCATCATATCGATTTCATACCTGGAGCAAGTATACCGAACAAGGCAGCATATAGAATGAGCCCGAAAGACAATGAAGAGATTTGTAAACAAGCGCAAGAGTTGCTGGATAAGGGACTGATCAGAGAAAGTTTGAGCCCTTGTGCGGTACCAACAATACTCACACCTAAGAAGGGAGGAGAATGGCGGATGTGTACAGATTCAAGAGCCATCAATAAAATCACTATTCGGTACAGATTTCCCCTACCCAGAATGGATGACATGATGGATTATCTCAACGGAGCAGCCTACTTTACGAAGATTGATCTGAAGAGTGGATATCATCAGATCAGGATCAGAGAGGGAGATGAATGGAAAACAACCTTCAAAACCAATGAAGGGTTGTACGAGTGGCTAGTCATGCCGTTTGGTTTGAGCAACACTCCTAGTACTTTTATGAGGTTGATGAATGAAATGTTAAAAGAATTTATTGGCAAGTTTGTGATAGTTTATCTTGACGATATTTTAATTTTTAGAAAAACGAAGGGAGAACACCTTCAGCATGTTCGAAGAGTGCTAGAGAAATTACAGCAGAACAAACTGCTGATAAACTTAAAAAATGTAATTTCCTGCAGAAGGAACTGGTTTATTTGGGGTTTGTAGTAGCAGAAAATGAATTGAAGATGGATCCAGAAAAGATCGCAGCAATCATCAACTCGCCATCACCCAAGATATTTTTTGAGGTACGTAGCTTTCACGGATTGGCAAGTTTTTATCGGAAGTTTATTAGAAATCTGTGCACCAATGTTAGACACCATCAAGAAGGCCAATCAGCCTTTTTGTTGGACCAGTGCAGCAGAGGACAACTTTCAGCTTTTGAAATGGAAGATTACGGAGAGACCAATCTTGAGACTACTTGACTTCAACAAACTTTTTCAGGTTCGATGTGATGCAAGTGGGACAGCTATTGGCGTTGTGCTCAGTCAAGAAGATAGACCAATGGCATTCTTTAGTGAGAAATTAAATGAAAGCAGGCAGAAATACTCCTCATATGACAAGGAATTTTATCCCGTGGTCCAAGCTTTAAAGCATTGGAGACACTACCTGCTGGGCAAGGAGTTTGTATTATTTTCTGATAATTCAGCGTTACAATATGTAATGCAACAGCACAAGTTGAACCATAAGCATGCCAAATGAGTAGAATACTTGCAGAGTTTCACCTTCATGCTAAAGCACATTAGTGGGCAAGCCAATAAAGTGGCAGATGCCTTGAGCAGAAGAGCTTTGCTCTTACAAGAAAGCAGAATACAGGTGATGGGATTCGAACATCTAAAGGATTTGTACCAGACCGACACAGACTTCAAAGAAGCCTTTGAAGCCTGCCAAAGTCCCGTGTTGAGAAATACAAGTACATGGTTGGACTACAATTTGCAGGAAGGACTATTGTTCAGAGGTGGATAGTTATGTATCCTGGACTATTCGATGAGAGAAAATATTGTACGGGAGAAACATAGTGGTGGTCTAGCCGGTCATTTTGGCATAGACAAAACTTTGGAACAGCTCAGACACTTTTATTACCGGCCCAGAATGTGTAGGGATATCCAATGATATGTGAACAGGTGTAAATTCTGCCAACTGGCAAAAGGACATAGTTAGAATACCGGACTTTACACGCCACTACCTGTTCCGAGCAGGCCATGGGACTCAGTGATCATTGACTTTGTCTTAGGACTGCCTAGAATGCAGCGGGGATATGACTTAGTGATGGTGGTGGTAGATAGATTTTCAAAAATGGCTCATTTTATTCCTTGCCGGAAAACTAGTGATGCCACGTATGTAGCTCACTTGTTTTTCACGGAAGTTTTTAGATTACATGGCCTACCCAATTCTATCGTTTCTGATAGGGATGTAAAATTCACAGGACACTTTTGGCGCACCCTGTGGAAAAAGTTGAGCACGCAACTGAATTTCAGCTTTGTGTATCATCCGCAGACTGATGGGCAGATGAAAGTGGTGAACAGGAGTTTGGGAAATTTACTACAGAGTTTGACTGGGGAAAATTCACGGTTATGGGATCATTCTCTCACACAGGCAGAATTCTCTTATAACGATTCGCCCAATCGTAGCACCGGACATAGCCCATTCCAAATCTTGTACAGCATTCACCCTCGGGGAATACATGAATTGCAAGCTTTAGGAAAATTAGAACGAAGAAGCGTAGATGGAGAAGATTTTCCCGAAGCAATGAGTGAACTACATGAACAGGTAAAATTAAAATTGCAGGACAGCGTACAGAAATACAAGCAGCAAGCAGATTCAAGACGAAGGGAAGTACAATACAATGTCGGAGATGAGGTCCTCGCGCACTTGCACAAGGAACGATTTCCTAAGGGTACGTATAATAAATTAAAGTTTAAAAAAATTGGTCCCTGCGAGATCTTGCGTAAATTCTCAGCCAACTCCTATCAAATTCAACTGCCACTTGATATAGGCATATCACTTATTTTCAATGTGGTGGATCTATTCCCATATACTGCCCAAGCAGAGGAAGACAGTGTGGTACGGCTAGAACGGGACACCCAAGCTGGAGACGGTTCTTGGATGAGGCATATGCCTTCGTCTCAATCCCATGAGATTGAAGGAATTCTTAGCACACAGGTAGCCAGAAGACACATAGGAAGGAATATCTGCATATCTCATCAAGTGGAGAGACCATCCAATGGAGGAGAGCTCATGGCTCGACGCGGCATAGATACGGAAGGCTGGCTATTCGGTGGAGGAGCTCATGGAATGGAGCCATGAATTTCTTTTGCCCCGGGAGCCTGATGCAGGAGCATCTAGCTGACAGGGCAAAGACAAAAGTGAGGGAATATGGTTTCTGAAGAGGACAGAGAGGTTAATTCATTGAGTGGGAAACATACTTTTTCTTTTTTTTTCCTCTTTTCTTTTATCAAGTTACTTAAAGATTACTGTAATATTAGGAGTAGTAATAATTAGATTAGAGTCATTGTTTTCAAATAGTTAAGTTACTGTTGTAAAAAGGCATGAAAAGAAAATGTACTAGAAATCAGACAAAGTTCCGTATGGAAAATAACTGATGTAACTAATTGAACAAACTCAACAAACTAACAGCAGTTAGAGCATTTTGTAACAGTGCTATTAAATAGTGAAATAAAGCACAATACAGGGGTTCGGACTGAGAGAGAAGTATTGAAAAACAATACAAATTTTCTGTGCACATATCCTCATAGTGTCCTATTCATTTCGGAAGTATTTTTATATTGAATTACTATGTGAATATCATAAATGCATGGTCACATAATTTAAATCAAAAAGGGAGACATTCGAATGCAGAGTTTGTTAAATTCGGAGGAGTAACAATGCTCATCTATAGACAACACCAACAGAGTAACCAAACACGCAACCAGGAATCGTCCATACAATTTTCTATATACAAAAAATCAGAGTTTGCCATTACAGTGAAGAGAACAACCACAATAAAACCCAGATATGCGAATTTTAAAAGCATAAAAAAAAAATCAATTCCAGATAGTTCATATACAGTCATCACAAGTTATTGTCTATTTACATTTTGTGTTTAAAAACTTAAGAACAAACCAGCTCACGGATTTCGGAACTGTAATCATTATCAATATAAATTGAAACCCCATAAATTCCCAAACCCACTCCTACGATTCGACAGAGACGCTGTACAACAACAGGACCAAACATAAACAGTGGCTTGAGGCCAACAACCAAACCAAACCATATGCCGAAAGACTCAGGCAAACAAACTACTGGTAAATAGAACAATGCTACTTGGAATTCCCTCGGAATAGTCGGAGGTCCAAGCAACGAAACCCTCGGTCGCTCCACTTGCAAGAGAAACCAAAGGACGAGAGTTAAATTACAGTGGAAGGAAAATACAGGAAATTAAAACAAATTTTATTTTGAACAAGCAAAAACTACATTGGGTTCCTTTTGCCTACCAGAGGAGCCGTGACCACTGCAACCTCAGATTGTCTTCCTGCTCACAAGGAGCCGAAGACGTTAGAACTAGAAAGAGGAACATGTAAAACGAAATAGTAGAGAAGGAAAGCTTACGAGTCATGTTGGCGGAGAAATCGACGAAGAACTCCACCATTAGTTTGCCGAGACCATGCATGAGCCGAATCAGTGCTGAAGAACGAGACTGAGAACCACATACTCATCAACCAACACATAGAGGTAACAATGGTGAGAACCCAGGTAACAAATCGAGCAAAGGACACACAGAAGTAGAGACCCGTTAAAAATTGACAACAGAAAACATAGGAACAGTCTAGACACAAGCAGAGAAACAAACCTTACCAGGTTTCAACAGTTCCATAGACAACCGAGACACTTCCAAAACAAATTCCGAACAAATGGAGCCGTGAAGACCGCCGAGAGCATGCAACTTAAAAGACTCGGAGCAACAAAACCCCAGACCAGCTAAAAGAACCCACATCAAAACTTCCAGACTACCAACTCGTATCACAGAGAACCAGGAGGACGAGCTTCAAACAAATACGAAGCATCACAGAAGAAAATCACAGTGAAATCGCCAAGTCGCCGAGAGCTCGCAGACGGAGGAACCGGAGGCAATACAAAACCAAATGAACGCAAGGGTGGCGAAGACCCTATACCAAGGCGGGGTTTAGAATTCCAATACAGTACAAGTGTCCGCTCCACATACAACCAACGTACCATACTGTAAAACCTATTAATTGAGCCCAGATTGAAAATCAAGTTATATCTATCTGAAATCGGGTGAACATAAATATCAACTGACAGTACAAAGGAGCAACGGTGGGACCACATGGGCTGGCCCCATTAATTTGCAATCACTTTTTCTAAATGAATCTCTCAATCTTTCTTCATGAGACATAGGAGATCTAACTAGGAGATCAAACTAAAGGGTAGACAAATCCTTGCTTTCTTCAATGATTATGGCAATGTGGTTCCACCTTAGTGTTAGAGACCTCAACACCTTTTAAATCACAACCTCTTTGTTTACATTTTCTCCAAAAGTAGCCATTTTATTGAATACATCTTTTACTCACACACAATAGTCATCATATTTTAAACTTCTTGCATATTCAGATTCCCAAACTCTATTTTTATTGTCCATATTTTGATAACTTTGTGTTGGTCACTACCCTGGTAAGCTTCTTGTAGAGTGAGCACCCTAAGTTGCCTCTGCACTTGCAATTCTTAGAAATAGGCTCTTCTCTAGAACGATATGAATGTGAAATAAATCTTCAACATTCTTCTTTTTTTACCTCCATCTTAGTCGCTCTATCATTGGTTGTAAAAGTGTTCCAATTAGTTGGCTGCTCATAACATATTTCTACAATCTCCTATAAATATGTTTTTTTTTAAATGTCATCATCATGATGCACCGTTACTGATAATCACTTCCATTAAATTCTAGAATGAGCAAGGGGTTATGATTGTTGCAGTATGTACCCCCTACTTGTTTTATGTGTGTGATCTTATTTGATTGTTAGGATTATTAGTTATTATTAGGTAGAGTTCATCTCTATGTAGAGAGTTTGTTCATATTTTCTAAGAGTGTAAGATCTAATTGGTTTAAGAGATCTATTCTCCAACCAGCTAGCTTCTTAAATTAGTGTATACTTGAGATATTCCTTCAATCGATAGATTATGTGTCCAAGATAGTTTGTTCATCTTGAAACAAGAATTGTGTATTTATATGTGCAACATTGTTTGATTAAGTTAGAGTGGTCAATACAATTTTGGTTGGAAATAGATTATGTGTCCAAGATAGTTTGTTCATCTTGAAACAAGAATTGTGTATTTATATGTGCAACATTATTTGATTAAGTTAGAGTAGTCAATACAATTTTGGTTGGAAATGATGTCTACGCTCCAATTTTAACAAGAATTTGACATGATTATCCCAAAAAAAAACCCTTCTCTGATACCGAATAAAAAATCTATATAACTTTATGTAAAAGCCAAATGATTAATCAATTATAATAATATCGAAAAGATAATACCAAAAAAATAAAATAAAATAAAATTTGATTCACAGATCTACGAACATCAAAGTTGTTCAACAAGAATCATCATATCCTTTTACAAAATACACAGTTCAATAATTTTAAATAAATATTTAAAATAATTTATTTTAACAAACAACTTATATATATTATTTATATATTCATTAATGAATTTAAAATAATAAAAATAACATATTAAATATTAATTATCATTTAAAAATTGCAAAGGTGATGAATCTCTTATCAAAATTAAAGATCACCGTGTAAACAATTCCATTATCCTTTAGGTCGGCCTTATAAAGCATTACCACGGAGTCGCTCAAAGAATTTGCTAGGAAAGTTCCAAATTTTGTGTCAGCATATCGTTAACTTGTTTGACTCTGCTGCCGTTGGAAACTAAACCATCCATGTTGTAAAATAATAAGCGGTCATGGGAACTTCTGGTTCATCTCCAACTTACAGAGCATGATGAACGCGTTTATTTTATTGCCACGTATTCAATATTGCATACATTGCAGTCTCTAAGTTTATATTTAACAACAGGCTTAGCATGTGATACAATATTTTTCCTGACATGTTAAGCACATATCAATACTGCACACACCCAATCATTAAGCTTATTATTATAGATAAAATTAATTCATAAACAACAATAATATCATATAAATAGTTTGATGGAAAAAATATAATATAATAATAATATCTGCAATATTATATGTTATATATGAATAATAAAAATAAAAATCTGCCTTAAAATTTAAATATTTGAAAACAAATGCATATCCCTGGCCTACAAACTCTTGGGAATACTTAACCATAACCTCATATCTTTATCTTACTTGTAACTAACATACCAAGGCTTCCCAATATTAAACCCTAACCCCATATCTTACTTCTACCCAACATACATACTCTTACAAATAGTAAATCCTAACCCTATAATTATACCCGTTGTGATTCTGCCGCTTGTCGCTGACTCTCAACTGCGAATGAAGAGGAAGAGAGAGTTGGAAATGATTTGGCTGAGTCGTTCGGCAAAATAGAATCTGATGATGTAAAGGAATCAGGTTGAGAAAGCATTTCGACAGCCTTACTCATGGATGGTCTAACATCCTTGTCTTGCTCGATGCAGAGCAGTGCTGTTTTTAGGATTCTCTTCACCTCTGCCGAATTAAAATCTCCATGCAACCTCGGATCCACCACTTCCTCAATAGCCCTCCCTTCCCTCATGATTGCAGAGGCCCACTGAACCAGATGTCCTGTTGAACTGGATAACGAGCTTCTTCCGGTCACTATCTCTAACAAAACAATCCCAAAGCTATAAACATCCATCTTGGACGTGATTGGCAGATTCATTGCCCACTCCGGTGCTAAGTAACCCCGCGTGCCTCTAATGGTGGAGAAGGCGAATGAGTGATCCCTATCTACCAGCTTCGCCAAGCCAAAGTCCGCAACCTTGGGACAAAAGTTCATGTCCAGAAGTATGTTTTGGGGCTTGATGTCACAGTGCAGAATCCATTCCAAACATTCTTCGAGAAGGTAGGCTAACCCCTTGGCTGTGCCCACCGCAATCCCAAATCTTTCTTTCCAATCCAAAACTCTGTCGTTGCCAACTTCTTGACTTTCTGCAGTCAGATACTTGTCTAGAGACCCATTTTCAATGTACTCGTAAACGAGCAACCTGTGATTTCCTTCGGCACAGAAGCCAAACATACGAACTAAGTTCATGTGATGGACTCTCCCAATCACACTCACTTCTGCCCAGAACTGATCATGACCCTGGGATACTCCTTCCAGTCGCTTCACTGCTACAACCTCACCATCGGTCAGCACGCCTTTGTACACCGTCCCAAAGCCTCCTTCTCCCAGTCTTATCTTGAAGTTATCTGTCGCTTTCTTCAGTTCTGCTAAGCTGAAGTTCTTGAATCCCCCGGGGATGTCTGAGTAGGCTAGACGTTCATAGCCAACATCTCTATATGTTCTGGACATATACCACCAACCAAGTATTACACAAAACAGCTCTGCAACACCAAATGCAATAGCAAAATATCTTAGTGCAGATTTGACATTAGGGCTACTTGTCTTATGCCTTTTGCCTTCGTCCGTGGAAGCCGAACCGTTTAATGGCAAAGGTTGAGGCGTACTGGTAATATTAAAAACAGTGGAATCATTGCTGGAAACTTTGATGTACATGTGGCCCATCTCACCGGGAGATCGGAATCCGTTGATCAGTAAATACTTAGGAAAACACAATCCGGTGCCATCCATTAGGTAGACAAAACCTTCACAACGGCTGTCATTCATGCACACAAATTTACACTCTTCCAGCGTATGCTCAACAAGGCGAGATAGATCGAAGTCAGGATAATTTGTATGTGGAAGATGCAGAAGCTTTGTACTGGACGCGCTGTGCCCATTCAGTTCTTGATTCCTCTGGCAACCTTGGAACCAACTGGTGGAATCTTTCATGTGAAATCCAGGGGGACATGTACAACTGGGCTTTGGAGTGTATATGCACAGACCGTACATTCCACAGAAGCCATGAACTGCGCATTGATCAGAGACCGCCATCCAAACAATGGTCCATGTACCTTTCTCTTCCACCAAACTGTATAGCCTCAGGTTTCCATCAATGTCCAGAGTTAATCTTCTCTTGGGGCCTTCTCCATAATCTGATGCCGCAATGTTAAACCCGTCGTTTGACCTGAAATTACCGGAGGCATTCAACATAGCTTGGACATATAATGTGTTTTGCCCGCCAGAAGGCCCGTAGTTGTTCTCCAATCCTGATCCGTCGTCGTAAATGAGTCGAAGAATGCTGTAGCTATCAAAGTAGAGACGATAGTAGCCTGGTTTAAACGTGCCCCTTCCCAATCTGGATATTAACTGCATATTATTCCCGAGGGGCTGCTGTGGAAGAAGAGTATCGGTTGGATACTGGAAGCTTTCCCACACATAATCTCCTGAAAAGCCACGTAATACCAGATTTCCCGTTTCTAAAAGGGCAGCCTCCTTTATATTGGAGTTACTGCCTGTGTTGGTGCTCCACACAACTGATCCGTCTGCATCAGACAGGAGGAGGTTTCCATCTTTTCTCAGAAGAAGACGGGAATCTCTTCCGTTGATGGGTTGGTCTCTGTTTGCCACCCAGGCAACTGTTCGGTCGCGTTGATATATAATGAATAACTTAAATAACACCAAAATTTTGTAAAAATTAATGGATTTTCTTTTCATGAATAAATTTTTTAAAACTAACCTAGATCTATTTTAATTCCTGATAGAGAAAACAAATGTTTTGAAGCAGAAAACTCTTTCAAAGTAAAAAGAGATTTAATCCCTCTCAATCTTTAGTAGTTGGAGAGTTAAAATAGATCCCCAATTTTAGAAATAAATTCTTTAATATAACATAAATTGTAATATGCTAAAATTCATATATAGCATAAACTATAAAAAGTTGAAGTTATTATAAAAATACATAAATTTAATTTAAAAAACACAAATTATAAAATACTAAACCATAAAAAAGTAAATTTTAAAATACCAAACTTTATCTTATACTCCCACAACTAAAATTTGAAAATAATTGAATTTGAATTTGTACCTCTTAGGTTATTCCTTCCCATCACCGTAATAAAGAGATTATTTAGTTTATATTAAATCAAGTTATATTAAAGATTATTTAATTTATATTAAATCAAATTCTATTACCAAGTAATAAATAACAATAAAAGAATCCAAGCACTACTACACTAATGGCACTTTTAAGACAAAAGAATTATTTTGTCTTAAAAAG
>APFE031596084.1:0-27957 GCA_000404065.3 Pinus taeda | reverse complement strand
TGGGCGTTCTATCTCTTCATGGCACATTCTATATATTGTATGCAAACCATTTGCAAAGGGTTGGTTGGCTTGTAACTTTTGGGAGACTATGGGAAAGAAACTTTGTTTCTGCATTGTATATTTTTACAGAGGATTAATGAAAGGCAGTGGCTTTGTCTCATGAGATTCATGTGGTTGTGAGTGTAGCAAATGTGTCTCTTATGTTTCATATGTATCTTGTTATGTTTCATAGCTCATTTGATATTCATTTCCATTGAAATTTTCTAAGTTAGCTAAGGTAGAATTCAATTTTATTGCTCTGCCTGTGGGAAAATGTTATGTACAGTGTTCATTCTTCTGTTGAAAATGATTCATGTTGTCCATGCCCTTTTCACCCTCTTAATCAATCTCTCCATTCCGCCATATCTTAAAACTAAATTGCTATGCTTTCCGCCTACCTTGCCTCATGAAATAATCCATGCCTTTTGTATTAAGTTCTCTGTTCATTGAGGTCCAGTCGTCCCATAACATCCCAGAAACGCAGTCATTCATAAAAATCACTTCTTATTTTCATTTTCACTTACTAGCCTAAGACAAATAGTTCATTGTAAGTCATCTCGGGCCTTTTCATTCACTTATTCACTGAGTGTGACTCGGAGAGAGCCCTCTCCTATTCTGGTAGGGCTAGCTACCAGACTGAGCGTGGTTTGAGGTTACCCTGAATTTTGCCTTCTTTCAACTTGAGGTGGATTTAGGTGCTAACAGTGAGAATGCGAAGGGAAAACCTATCTATTTATAATATAATGCCGAGTTAATTTTGATATGTTTAAATAATAAAATATTTGTTGGACAAAATCAATATCTACTCATTTTTTATATTTTATTATTGTTTGCGAGAGGAAAATGTCAAAGAAATGCTCAATAACATTTATTTACATAACTAAATCAAAACATAATGATTTATTTAGTTAATTAATAAAAATGAGTGAAATAATAAGAAATAATTAATAAACAAATGGGTTTATTAAGTCACTTCTAGGTAAACAGTGAAGTTAGAAATAATTCATAAATAATGATTTAATAAATCAATTATATGAGAATGTTGAAAGGATTCAGGAACAATTAATAAATATATGATTTGTTGAATTATTCCTTTGGAAATGAAAATGTGAGTGAAAAATATTTTTAATTATAAATCACTTCAATGAGTAAACATGTGAGAATAACATAAAATGAATTAATTTATGTGTTATTCTCATGTGGGTAAATTAATTAATAGAAATAACTTAGGAAAAGTGGTTTCTTAGGTGAAAGTGATTTTTAATGTGTAAAACGTCATACTACATGGCATATTTTGATTCACCTAGTGAATTATAGCTAGGTCATCACTTTTTATATGATAACACAATAAGTTTCCAGAAGGATAACAATATCTAAGTTTCCAGAAGGATAACAATATCTATCCAAAAACATAGCTTGAGGAATCAAATTCTTGTAGAGAATAAGAAATAAAAAAATACTACTAAATATTCTTCCCTGGGAGTGATAAGGTGGCCGAGCTTGCTTACGCATCCTGTAGGTCTCGAGGCAAGGAAATGTCTCTTCCCATTACCTTTTTAGGTCAAAGTCTCATGCGGCATGCTAATTCAATTCCATGTTTCCTTTCTTCCTGTTCGGTCAGCCGACTGAGCTTCTGTTGCAACTTCCTCAGTGAACGGTGCTTGTGTGGTCCCGCTGCCTTCGTTGGTCACAGGTTGCTGGGGTCCTTCTCCTTTCCTCACCAATCCAGAATATTATTTAACTACGCATTCAATCATGGTTGCTTTTTGTGTTGTGAAGAATTCCATAACAGTTTCGTCCTAAATTGTATCATCGCGCGATGCCTTCTGCTGCATATGGTAGTGTTTTCGACCCAACCGTTTGATAAAATGAAGCCCCACTAGAAACCTTGAAGAGATATCTTCAATCAAAAAAATCTAATTAAAAAAAATGGCTTTCTATACATATCTTAGAAATACACTCATAATCATAATTAAAAGAATTGGTTCTCTCTACATATTTTAGAAATCCACACTCATAATTATAATTTTTCACTTCAGAACATCCTTGGGAGTGTGGTATGAAATTGAAATGAAGAAATGGAAAACGAGTAACGTTACTTTCCATTATGACAAAAGTGAAATGTCGTATAAATATATGGTAGTAAGTATATAAATGTAACGAACACATGAATGACAATTTTTTCTTTGGATAAAAAAATAATAAGCGAGTTAATCTTGTAGCAAAGGACCAGACTAGATGGTTCCCTCACAATTATTGCTCACCGAATAACATATGTTTTGATGTGCTTCTCATTATTCAATAACCCCACTAACATATAATTATATTTTTCGTCTTTGATGTCTTTTTTATGTAATTAATTTTCTTTAAAATTTATCAAATATATCTATGTTGACTCCTAATTTATTAAACACAAAAAAGATTGAAATATGTCTTTTATATCTCAAGAGATTTTCGAGATGAATTTATATAGATGGCTTTTAAAAGCACCATAGTGGATA
This sequence comes from Pinus taeda, assembly GCA_000404065.3. NCBI lineage: Eukaryota > Viridiplantae > Streptophyta > Pinopsida > Pinales > Pinaceae > Pinus > Pinus taeda. Next base: position 25,417 of record APFE031596084.1, on the reverse strand, counting down.
TATTTATTAAACGCAAAAAAATGAAATATATGTCTCTTATATCTTAAGGAATTTTCGACATGAATTTATATAGGAATAGTACGTTGTATAAAACAAAGTATATATATATATATAAAATATATAATTATAAATATATATATATATATATATATTTGAAACACCTGAATTAAAGTTGAAATAAATATTGAAATAGAGAAATAAATTAGTTTTTTAATTTTAATGGAAAAAATTATTTTTATATTTTTTAATATTTATTGTGTTTGAGAGGTGTTGTCTGATTTAGTATGGAAAAAGATATTGTAATATCACGCACTGCTATTGTTATGTTACTAAACATCTTGACTCAATCAATTATATAAAAATAATATAAGTAAAATTAAATAGAATAAAATAAATAATTAAAATAAAATTGAGCTAAAATAATTAATTTTAGTGTTGGCAATTTTGGGCGGGTTTTGATAACCCATGGTTTTGCTAATAATATTCTTATGTAAGAAGAAATATTATCTATATATAAAATAACTTAGATCTATCTTAAATCTAGATCTACCAAGTGTCTAAAGGGATCAAATCTCAAATCTCTTGAAGTGAAAACTTTTTTTAGAGTGAAAAATGTTTGATCTTTCTTGGGACTTAATAGATCCAAAATTAAAATGAATCTAGACTGGTTATATTATTCAACTATAAAAATAAACTATATAAATTAATTAAAAATCAACTTTATTAACTTCAATATTAATCTTTACAAATTTTTGTCCTACTCTTGATTAATTTGGCCTTTGCCAAATCTTTCTAATGATTGTAGGGGAGAGATTCCTAATGTTGTGCAGGGACTAGTAATTGATATAGTACTGGTCCCCACCAAACCACCATAAATTGAAACTTTTGAAACCAAAATTTAAACAAAAATAAATAACATTATGTATAAATAAGTATTAATTTATGTCCAAAATTTCCCCATACATTGACTGGGCCCACAACTGTCCATAAATAGTATTTTACTACTTAATATTGAAAACCATATTGACCCAAGTAGAAAACAGCTAAAGCCATAAAGGCTTCCAAAATGGTCTATTCCAGAAGTACAAAGCAACAGTCACTTCAACACCCACTCATTAGAACTGCAGCTTTGCATCCCAAATAAATATGCCTACCTGCACATAACAAAAGGGTATGTCAGCCATAACTGATGTGTTGTTCAACAACTAAACACCCTATGTTCAATAAATGACACCCAACCCAATAACATTTAAACCCATGTTTTTCAATAAATGTCACCCAGACCCAATAACTACAATAAATGACACCCAACTCACTCTATTTCTCATTAAAACAGATCAAAGCACATGGATCAAAAAATAATAAATTCCCAACCATCAGATCACATCAAATTAAATCCAGACCACACATTCAAAATGAAGCCATTGCAATCCATGTGCATCCATGTCCACCAATTAAATTCAAGTGCCAAAAACTATAAAAGAAGTCCATCCACTGTTGAAGTTGCATCTTATGCTTTCAAACTATTCAACAAACTTGAAGACAACATCACAAAACAGTTGCCAATATATCCAGGTTAGTTATATCAATTACAAATCATTCTTCTTATAGTTCTATTTTCATTGTTTTCATTTATCAGATTTCTTACATGATCTGTCTGGCCATAACAAATAAAAGGATACCTAGATGGTTTCACAAACGACCATTGAAAGTCATTATTCTTACAGTTCTGTTTTCATTGTTTTCATTTATCAGAGTTGTTACATGATCTGTTTGGCCATAACCGCTAAAAGGATACTTGGATGGTTTCACAAATAGCCATTGAATGTCATTGTTCTTACAATTCTGTTTTCATTGTTTTCATTTATCAGAGTTCTTACATGATCTGTCTGGCCATAATTGCTAAAAGGATACCTGGAAGGTTTCACAAACAGCCATTGAATAAAAAGTAGGTTCTAAATACAGCTATTTAGAAACGTTAAAACCATTCCTTAAAATAAAAAAAATGAATGCCTTCAACATACTTAATTTTTTCAGTTCAATTTTCTAAAACCTTTTATGACTGATAAGTCCAATTCAAGGCTGATCACAGGTGCAAGTTGTTCCCAACATAGAATTTATGCCTGGAATGGTGGCCATGGAATGTAATGGAGAAGTTGCAGTACTAAGACATTTTTGGGAATGCCCAAAAAAAAATGGAAAATGATATTTGAAACAACTGTCATAGAATCCTACTTGAATCCATATAAAGTTGCTAAACTGATGAACATGCAAGAAATTGAGAGACTACGAAGTAATTTGTAATGAGAGACTACGAAGTAATACAATTCGATTTCCTGTAACATACATGTTGATAATTTCCTGTAATAAAGGAAAAGTATTTTTGTAGAAGTAATAAAGCATAATTTACAAATATTCTAATGTCTAAATGCATGCAATAATTTTACAAGTTGTTGCATCTATGGCAAAAGGAGGTTACTCTGCTCATACAAGGAGAAATGGTAGGAGAGTGACAAGGGGTGCGCAGCTACGATGTACATCATCTGATGAGGATAGGACAACTGATGTCAATGCCAACAATGCACTAGGGAACATTGTTGAGGATGACCATGTGATAGCAGCTGATGTTAACAGGCCATCAGCCATAAAACCACCATCAACAACTATCCAAGGAGTAAGCTCAACTAAAAATATCAGTGCTATAAGAGGATGGACAAAATAACAAATATTAGTTGCAAGTGACGACATAGAGTTTAATGGATACTCAGTTCAGGTATCTACAAGAAAACACGGTATTCCTCCCTCATCAATACATTATTGGATAAATAGACTAACTTATACAAAATGTAGAGGGTCTCTTATAGTTATGATTGAGGAGGAGGCAGCCGCGGTGGTTGAATGGTGTAAAGAGATGGCCCAACTGGGACATGGGCTAGAGTTGATACAACTCAAATCAACAGTTGCTCATATCTATCAAGGGAGGTCAAACCCATTAAAAGATGGGTTTCCTGGTAAATCGTGGTGGTTTGGGTTTAAAAAAAGGCATCCAAAACTTGTATTGCATACTCTTGAGGGCCTTGACAGAGATAGAGCATTAAATTTGTGCCCTGCAATTGTGCAAAAGTTCTATCACACACTTTCTAGTGCTTACGATAAACATTCTTATGGAGCAGACCATATATGGAACTGTGATGAAACAGGTTTACAGGTAGGGAGGAATTGTGGCATGTAGGTAATTGCCAAGAGAGGGAGCCAAAATGTGCCAAAGCTTTTTCCCAAGAGTAGGGAGTGGATAACTATTTTATGTTGTGTCAATGTAATTGGTACAATCAATCCCAGGGTTTTATCTATTCAATGGTAAAAATCAACTGAAAAAATATATATAGAACTGTGAACTAGGTGCATGTATGGATGCACATCCCCATGCATGGATGACTAAAGAACTGTTTCTAAGTTGGCTTTTTCAGTTTTCTACATTGGCACCAGGTGGCGTCTCGCCTAATAACAAACACCTTTCAATATTAGATAGCCATGGGAGCCACATGGTTGTATAAAACATCGAGGAAGCAAACAATTTAGGCATCGACCTGTTGACATTGACCGCTCATACCACTCACAGACTACAACCCCTTGATGTTAGTGTGTTTGGCCCTTTCAAGAACTATTTCAGGTCGGAGCGCGTTCCATAGATGACAAAGAATCTAGGGGTTGAGGTGAAAAGGTTTGAGCTAGCAGAGCTTGCAGGTAAAGCTTTTAAAAGGGCTTTGACACCATCAAATATCAAGGTTGGCTTTAGGAGGACAGGAATCTGGCCACTGAACTATGATGCTCTTATGCATGATACTGGTTGTAGCCAAGCGTTTCATGTGGATGGTCAGGAAGAAAGGAATGCCCAAACAGATTTTGAAGTGCAAGAAGTAGATGACCAAGATGATGTTGTTGCAGCTGGTAATATGATTTTCCTATCTCAAGGACACTTATATGTTGAAGATGATGAAACTATATGTGAAGCACAATATAACAATGAACAAATTCATAGTAACATGGAGATCGTTCCACCAACTCAAGAACATGAAATTCTTGTTGCTGATATTGTAATGATATTGTTGAATATGCAGTTGACAATGACCAATTGACATTGCCAAGCTAAGTAACCCCACCTTCATGGCTAGCAGAAGCAATGATCAATATGAATGCACATAGTTTCTCAGCAACCAATGAAGAAAGCATGAACATGCCCTCACAACTAGTAGAATTGAACAGTGAAATTGTTCATTTTTTTATGGACAATAGATCAATGGAAGAAGATGAAGGACATAATGAGGCATCAAATGAAGATAATGATATAGTTTAATTAGTTCCAACAGATACTGGAAGGGAAGTACCAAACAATTACATGCAGGTGGGAGGGGTGGAGAAGACACTTGGATGGTTCCTAAAGATACCAGTAGAGAGAGTATCAATGAAAAAAAAGCAAGGTGCACCGGGTAGTCTTCGTTTGGGCTGAAGCTCACAGTTACTCACCTCGAAGGACTATATAAACCTGTTATTTGAGTCTGAAGAAAAGAAATTTGAAATGCAAGAATTAAAACAAAAGAAGAATGATCTAGTCAAGGAGAAGAAGGCATCAAGGATTGTTGCAGCACAACGTCGAGAAAATGAAAGGATTGAAAGAGATAAAGCAAGGCAAGTTAAGGACCAACAAAAGCAAATGGCAAGACAGGAAAAGAAAAAATTAAAGGCAAAACAAATGCTTGAAAAGGAACAAGGGATGATTAATGATACAAGAATAGCTGATGAAACCAGGATTATTTCAAACTCATTGGACTCCATTGCAGATATTATACAATTATTCCAAGATCTCACAAACATTCAAGTGCCCCACTATCAAACTGATGGTTTATCCACTTGCCTTGCTCCTACCAAAGTTGGTGTCAATTCTTTGTGTGCTCATTACAAACCTCCACTTAATGCAGGGGTCAGTAGTGCAAATGTGAGATATGGGTACTCAGTACCTTCATGGTTGGAAGCTGCAAATTGGAATCAATCATATGGCAACAATCAACCATTTCCTAATTAGCCCTTGACTGGTACGCCAACCTATCTGGCTCAAGAAGGTAACTCGGGGAGTTTTGGCACTCAAGATTCTTAGGGCCATAAAAAATAGGAGTGTCATATCTTTTTGGTTCTAACCACATTATGATGTGGATTTTGGATGGATTGTATCTTTTTCTTGGAACAGAAACATTTTGGCCTACAACACTAGATTGTATCTTTTTCTTGCCATAGAAAATTTTTGGCTTACAACACTAGATTGTATCTTTTTCTTGTCACAGAAACATTTTGGCTTACATCCTAGTAGTGATTTCTTATGGCAACCTAACTGTGTGTTGAAAAGAAATTTTCAATGGAATATGTCTTTCTGTAAAATATTAATTATGATAAAACTATTTCTATAATTTATTCTGTGAACTTTGTGTGGCTAGCTTAGAGGAATAAAGGAAGGAAACAGATAGGTATTGAAAAATAGTTTCCTTCATTGCTGGTTAATTAGTTATACTTGAAGCGGCTGGGTTAAACTGTGTAACTATGGTTGTGTTGAAATAAATTTTCTAGAACTAGATTAAGTTGTTGCAGATTAGAAAAATTATTTATGGCTTCTATTAAACTCGAACTAAAAACTATTATTTCAGTGGTTGTAGCTAAAAGAGAAAAGGAAATTAATGATAGAGGAATCCATCAGTAACTCAGTGAGATAACTAGGGTTAATTTCTGGGCCAAGTTGACAGGGTCAACAAGTTAGAACCGATCCCCGTCTCCTTAAGGGCTCATTGAAGAGGATAGAGCCTTCAAGAGAATAACTATTGTTTGGGTAAATCTCAGTTAAGCATTTCAAGATTATTGATAACTGATAGACCATGTTGCACTGAAATAGACCTTGGTAAAATCCCATCAGTCATAGTAACCAAGATTCATAACAAATAATCATTGGTCTATTGATATCATAAGGAATTCAATAATAACATTCCATTCCAACTCTGGACAAGAGATAATGGCCAAAGGCTTAGGAAAATGGCTAAATACAAAAATCAAATGACTAAACAGTCTCAAATGAGGAGGCAATCTACCTCAAAATAAGTTTTATTAAATTTCAAAAAGCCACTGATAATTTTATTCATTTAGGGGACACTTGAGAAATTGAGAGCACTTTATCAAGTTGCATATGAAAAAGGCTAAATACAGAAATGAAATGACCAGATAGTCTTATCCCATAATAAGTTTTTGGGAGCACTCATTATTAAGTAGAGCAGGAAAAAACCTTCAAATTTAAATTCAGATATTCAAAATTCTAGTTCCATGTCCAAACATAGATCACTAAAATAACAACACCCCATCTCTATATTTTTTTCCATATGAAAACCTTCGAATTCAAATTCAGCTTCCAGGTCCTAGATCACTAATATGAAAACCTTCAAATTCAAATTCAGGTTCCAGGTCCAAACATAGATCACTAATATAGCTGCATACCCCATGTCTAGATCTTCACCACCACATGACCAGAGAGTCACATCCAATATAATCACTGTAAATATGAGAATAACCTAAATCCTTAAGAAAATGAAGTTTAATCATCCTCCTATGCATTTCTGACCAATAACCATACCTAAACCCAAATCTCTTCTCAACCCCACAAAAAACAGGACACAAAAATTTCAATTGAGGTGGCTACAAACTGCAATAGTTGAGTAAAACTGGCATCATTTAATCATCTTCTCAACCCCCAAAAAAACAGGACACAAAAATTTCAATTGAGGTGGCTACAAACTCCAATAGTTAAGTAAAATTGGCATCATTTATGATCTTCTCATCCCCAAAAATAAACAGGACACAAAAATTTCAATTGCGGTGGCTACAAACTGCAAAAGTTAAGTAAAACTCGTATCATTTAATCATGTATATATAGAACTATACATCAAGATAGCCAGGGCATGAAGCCCAGCTATGGCATCCCATCATCGTGAATTTTTTTTCCTGTAAACTAATAGAGAAGGGGACAAACAAACAAACAAAAATTTTATATACAGAGACAATTTTGAAGGCTTGTTAACATCATAGAACCTGAACACATTTTATCTGTTGACAGACAGAGCCTGTGCTCTATCCTTGATGCCAAGAGGAGAGGGAATTGCTGGCCTAGAATTAGTACCAACAAAGGCATCCTTCATTTGAGAAATGAGATGCCAAATCGCCATGTGATCTCTAACTGTTATTTTCGCTTCCCCAATTATCTTTAAAATATTTGACATCTATTTAGAAGAAGGAAAAAATTAATGAAATTTGTATTATAGGATTGTAAGGGTGTTGGTATTATTATTTCAGTCATTTTTCAGATTCAATAGGGTATATTCAAAGTTGCGAGCAGGCGTAGAGACTCTATGCAAGAGACAAAACCAATAATTAAATAATTCTAAATTGACCAAAAATTGCCTAGGAAGAAGAAAATTTCTCATTAATAGGAGGAATATGCTAGCAAAGCTTCATAATGATTTGTTTCTGTTCGATGAACGAGAAAACCAATCTTCTAATTCATAATACTATTACAGACCAATAAATGAAATAAACATTGCAAAAGTGGCAACACTTGATATGAACAATAGACAACAGATAATGGCCAAAGGTATAGGAAAAAGGCTAAATACAAAAATCAAATGACCATACAGTCTTATCTCATAATAAGTTTTTGAGAGCACTCATTATCAAGTAGAGTAGGAAAAAAGCTAAATATGGCAATAAGAACCTAAACCAGAGTCCAATATGGCTTCGAGGGTTTCGAGGGTTTGTTTGGGGTCACTACTGCGATGTTCCATTTTCCCTTTGTCTTTCTACTCGGGGCTGGTTGTTGGGTGAAGCCATTCACCGAGGATGGCATGGGACAGCCAAGGATGGCACACTGAGGGTGGAATGGGATGGTCGAGGATGGAAAACCACCTAATACCTCAGATGTGAGCATCCTCAACACTTATGTGAACATAGACCAACACACAGAGGACTAAAAATGACTCAATTGGCATAACTATTATGTAGATATTTGTACACTGCACTAAGAAATAGAAACAGAGGAGAACAAGGTCAAGGCCATTCACAAAGCATGCTCATCGTGCTTCTTAGGAATCTTTCATTTGCCATTGAAACTGTGTAAATGACCGAGGATGGCATGCCGAGGATGGCACGAGACGACCAAGCATGATAACAGTGAAAATTCACAAATACCATCATGGAAAGCTACCTAATACCTAATACCTCACATGTGAGCATCCTCAACACTTATGTGAACACAGACCAACACACAGAGGACTAAGGGTGACTCAATTGGCATAATTATTCTATAGATATTTGTAAACTGCACCACGAAATAGAAACAGAGGAGAGCAAGGTCAAGGCCATTCAAAAAGCATACTAACCCTGCTTCTTAGGAATATTTCATTTGCCATTGAAACTCTGCAAACGGCCGAGGATGGCACACCAAGGATGGCATGAGACGGCCAAGCATGATAACAGTGAAAATTCACAAATACCATCATGGAAAGCCACAAACAACATCAAAATATCCACAAAAACCCTAAACCCTAAAAAATTGCCATAAAAAGTTTACAAAAAATCCAAATAGAGTTGTTTGTGTTGAAAAACATAGAGAAATTGCTGGTAGGATTAAAGTCCTACCGGATACAGGCCATGGATGGTCGCCGACCTTCCCCGGAGCTCGCGAGACCTTCTCCACACCTGCAACGACCTTTTTCACACCTGCAACAAGAAGAAAAAGCCATTAGACAACAGAAAACCACCAAAAAAACTGGTACAAAACAACAAATTAAGCAATTACCTATTAAAAAAGACCTTCCACCTCGAGCTCGGTAAAATTGCAACCGGCTCCTCCCCAAACAACAAAAACTGCGAAAAGACCACCACCAGAGAAACCTTAAACAATCAGGGGTCCAGAACGACTAATAAATCCAGGCAGAAAACCGCAAGAAAGGCAGAAGCGATGTTCCAACCACAAACCCTAAACCTCGAACAAACATTTTCATCAACACCTGCATACCAGATGAAGCTCAGGTCCACAAATGCTAAACCTCGAACAAACGTTTGCATCAGAACCTCAATACCAAACGAAGTGCGCAGGTTCTTGGGTTTTCCCGAGCCATCTTCGGCAGGGGGCTTCACCCAACAACCAGCTCCGAGGAGAAAGACAAAGGGAAAATGCAACATTGTAGGAATGACCCCAAACAAACAGAGGAAATGACACAGACACAAAATTTTATGTGATGACACGATGCCCAACATGTGGACCTCCACGGTGAACATGTGTTGTACCAGATCCATGTGGGTTGACATGTGGTTTTGCGACATGGCGGGGAGGGCGCATAGGTAATGGCAACCCTCCCCTATGTTTATTCTCACACCACGAAGTAGAAATTTCTAGACTTTTCTCTATTTGGCATTGTCCAAAGGTGATGTTGGTGCTATCATCATGGATGAACTTCCATACATGCAATCTTTTGTGGAAAAAACAACATTCACCATTCAAAACTGAGGATTTGTAAGTGATTACCATTGGGATTGATAAATTGATTTTTATTTTGACAATCATATCACTTAATAATTATCCATGACTTTTTAAATTTTATTTGTCGATATCGATTAGCTTATTTCGGCAGGTGTTTGATAACATCATCATCAACAGGTAAAGTCCGTTTCGATCAAAATATTGGAGCTATGAGAAACTGGCGATCTATTCGATTACAACAATAAAAAAATATATCTTAATAAGGTATAATGGACTAACATTTATAGCTTTCCATCATATTACAAGTTTTGGTTTATAGTAGTGTTTACTCATGAACACCATAAACACCATGTGTTATATATCCATATGTTAGTTGTAAATTATAAATTGTCTTAATAACTAGCAATGTCAACTAAAGTTTCCAAGATATTGAATTGTGGAAAATATAGTGAATTCTATATGAACTCTTCTATTTTGGGTTAAATCAGATACACATCTACCAATTAAAATTATATGTATATGATATACATTTTCAATGAAAGAAAACAATTTAGAAGATTTATTTTAGGTGATTGTTCTAGGAGCCATTACCTTGCGCTTCAATTTCAAGTTGGATAAGAAGATTTTGTACACAATTATTATCCTAGAAATATTATGAAACAAGTATATTGTTCTCTTCAATTTTTAAGTTTTTACATACACATAAGCTAAATTCTTAAGTTTTTACATACACAACCGATTCGCTGACACTATGTTTAAACCAGAATAGTTATTGATTTCCAATATAAATGTTTGTAATAGTTATATATAAGATAAAATAAAACAACAATTATTATTGTTGATTGTTCATATAATTATACATAATGGCATAGAGATGTAATAATATCACATTTATAAGCTTTAATTGATATTTATTTTTCACACATATGGGGAAGAGGAACAATCGTTTTCTATGGTTTAGTTGAAGTATTTTATAGGTAATTTAATAAATTAACAATATTAACCAAAACATACTCCATACACAAGTTATATCAATAATAATAACAATAATAATAATAATAATATCTATTTTTATGGTCACGGTAAAGCAAGACACCAAATTGGTGTATGAGACCCCCTTTTTTGTGGGACAAGGGACCCACCTCCGCACAACGATTTGACTGCTAAGTCTACGATGACATACATACTCTACCCCCCTTTGGTTTTGAACCTATGACCTCTTAGGAGAAACACATGCTCTTAACCATTGACCAATGAATATAAATGGTTGGTCAATCATGTTGGTAAATTAATTTGTCCATGTCAGTTCATTATTGTTTGCCTTGTTTGAGTTTGGTTATCTTAGAATTCACAAATTTTTGGGGCAAAATTTTGTTAATTTGTTAATTTTTAGACATTTTATAAAATAAATACTATTTATAGTTAAAAATAATATATATATATATATATATGTTATTACTAAATTACATTTTTTTTAATTGATTATTCACCTACAATGTAAAGCGGTTTAGAAGTGGCGAAATATCCGAACCCTTTATTTATATGGTCAGAATTAGTATTGAATTCTCATGTGAATGCCTTGATTTGTTGCAGTTGCCATTATTTTTTGAAATTATAAATCTTCAGTAGTGATGTCAAGTGTTTAATAGAGGAAAAGTAATAGAGGTAAATTCTCTCAAAATATTTTGCACGGTTCTAGGTGTTAATTATTCAAAATTCACTACTGGAATTGTTGGTGTTCTTAATGCATTTTTCTAAATACTAAAGAAAATTGGGAAACCCGACGCTTCTGTTTATAAATATTAAAAAAGAATTGTATTTATTATGTGAAAATCCAAACTGCTTTATTCACTATTTACACTTTTAAGACATTTTTTAAAACAAAAGAAATTTTATGTCTTTAAAAGTTATTTTTAGTTTAGTTATTTTATATTAAAATTTAATATCAATTTAGCTGTCTTAAATATAAAACTTAAGACAAAAATATTTTGACACAAATATTTAAAAAAAAATTACATTTAAGACAAAAATAGAGTGAGACAAAAATATTTTAAGACAAAGATTTATATTTAAGACAAAAACAGTTTAATGCAAAAATATTTTAAGACAAAACTTTATATTTAAGACAAAAACATTTTGAGACAAAAGTATTTTAAGACAAAATTTTATATCTAAGACAATGGTCACTTAAGACAATGAAAATTAAGATGAAACCCATTTAAGACGATTAACAATTAAGACAAAATGATATCAATTTAAAAAAATATTATCTAACACTTGCAAAATTGACTTTGACTGTGCACCCTAAGTCTGCCAACTTGTAGGCTACTACTATCTCGTGCCTATACCAAGGATGATATTTCACTTTCCATTCATGTTATCTTATATAAAGACAACGATTGTTTGGACTCTTCGTCTTGTCGTAGTAGCCGACTCTGGGGAAAGCGACAACTTTTCCTTGCATGATTTTTCAGACATCAATTCATGTTTTCTTGCTTAGAGACAAATTGTCTGTCATTACATTCGACACTACTAAATGGAGGGGGCTTTTAAGACATCTTTTTGTGGAAAAATAAGTCCTTCGTATTAAAATTTAATTTCTTCTTAATGTCCTTTATACGAGGTGTTAGTAAACAAGGTAAAGGTAAAGGAATGGTGGTCCTTCTTTATGTTGTTGATGGGTTCTTTAGGAAGCAAGCGATGGATGCCGACAAAAACTAAGGGGATTTAGGGTGATGGACGCTGAAGCAAAAGGTGTGCTTGGTGAGAGGTGAGATGGAGGCACTTTCCCTTAATGTGGATAGGTAGTAATATCATTGGACTACGTTTCAGGGTCTCCATTAATTATGTTTTAATATGTGCTATTTTACTGTGACATTTATATTGAACACTACTTCTATCTGGTGGTTGTTGTTATGAATACATTATTGTGCTGGAAATCCTGATTGTCATCAATAACATGGATTAGATTCATGTGAAGGATAGTGGAGGAAAAGTACCAAATATCCCTTGGAAGACAATATGCCTACTTCAAAATCTCTACGATAGCTTTTGCAAGAAGAAGAACATGAGGATAAAAGATTAGATTATGGAAGCATTAGTCACAAAATTCACAAGGGTGGTAATTTTCGTTACAAGTGTGGAGGTAGATGGATTAAACATAGCCTTCGCTGGTGCAATTACTGGTGCTATTGGGTGAAATACATCAAAGCATAATTATATGAGATAGATTCGACTTTTATCCTGATTCTGGATGATATTGGGGATCTGTACTAGTTTTTTTTGTTTCAAGGTACACTAATAAAAATTTGTTTTCCATTGTAGTTATTGGTCTACTTCGTGGTCTATCTAATATGCACTAGCTGGCTGTCCATGTGCTATTTATTTTGAAACTTTTCTCCTATGGATCTTCCTGCTCCTTCCTTGGTTTTAGATTGGTTGATTGAGGGATTTTTGAGGATCTTAGATGCTACCTACTAATATTCTCTGTGGTCTATCTAAGACACACTAGCTAGTTGTTTTATGTGGTATTTCTTCTAAACCTTTTATCTTGTGGATATTCCTACTCCTCTTTTGTTTGGGATTGGTCGATCTAGGGATTTCTGAGGATCTTTACTGCTACGTAAGTGCATTCATTTTGGTTGGTGGAGTAGGTAAAATATTTTAATTTTTAATTCAATCGTTAAGGAGTCTCTAGGGATCATTAATTGGTCTATGGGGACATTTATTTTCCGAGATGGCCATTTATTATATGAGGGAAAATCCATTAATGGTTTGTGTCTTCATTCAAGATCTTTGCCAATTATGCGCTTGATGAGATTTTTCTGAAGGACATTGGGTAACAGTGATTGGTGAGGCTAATGTATTTGAAGGGGTTTCCTAATGAATTGATTTGGTGATAACATACATCGAGTGGGGTCTATAATTGACAAGTGACATTAATTTACCTTGTTTACATATTATATTGAGGTTTTTCTAAACACTACTACACAACATATTTTTTGGTAATGCTCTCTACTTTGGTGCACATATAGGAAAGAATGCATAGTGTTGACGGTGTTAGTTGTACAATTTTCGTTTACATTTATCTGTACAATGTGAGTTGGTATTGAAGGAAACTCGGGGAGTGACATCTCATTACTCGATGTGTTGGTACATGCGAGTATTGAGGCAGAGAGTCATGGTTGCCCCAAGTCGAGAGTCCGGCTCTATGGAACATCTCCTATACATGCAACTATACATGTGGATTTGAAGGTTTCGGTATCTCCTATAGGTATTAAATCCAAATGTGGTAATCCATAGAAAATGTTTTTCCATCATTTGTAGAAAAGGAAGGTAGTTATGGTTGATATTGATTATCATAAACTTATTTTTGGTTTTGATGTTTTTTGGGACTAGAAGGTAGGATTACAGGAATGCGATTTGGTGGGTAAGTGGTATTATATACTAATGGATGGATCTTAGATGTCATTCTGGGTTAAAAACATTGGTACCTTGTTCTTAATGTTGGGTTGTGCTATATTCTTTCCACGACTAGCCCACATAGTTAACCAGGGGGTTAGAGGGTGGGTGAAGCCCCCCTTCATTGTGCCTATTGCATAGCAGGGGGGCGACAGGGGGTTTGAAGGGTGGAGGTAACCCCCCTCTATGGGGTTTGGGGTAGCGCCCCAGAAAATTTTGTTTTTTGGACCCTATATTAGGTTGGGCCTTCCTACCTATGGTTTTGTGCATGATTTTCAAACATGGTTTTCACCGCGATGGTTTTCGATCCATGGTTTTGGATGCGATGGTTTTCGGTCTATGGTATTGGATCCTTCAGCATGTATAAATATATATTGCAACATTGAAAGGAACATAATGAAAAATCAAGGTGGTACTCCCAGTTTTGTGATCCAGTGAAAATCTCTATGTATATGTGTTTTATGTGTTATGCTCTCGCACTGCTTATTTTCTGTGTTTTTAGAATTTGTATGCAGGTAATTTCTATATGGGGTTAAAACCTACGTTTGGTATCGAAGCTGTTTTGGCTTCAAGGGGACGCCTTTTTTACTTAGGTGTTTCGCTTGGGTCTGTGGTAAGCCCAGTTCAATGGGAGATCTGCGAGATCGATTCTGGTGATGAAAGAAGATGGCGAGTAGTGGAAAGATGGAGATAGAGAAATTTAATGGTTAGAGTTTTGAGTTGTGAAAACTCAAGATGGAGGATCTGTTGGTGGATAAAGATCAGTGGATCACGGTAGATCCGCATACTAAACCAATGGGAGTGTCTGATGAAGAATGGAATAAGTTGGATGGAAAGGGAGAGAGCACAATACGATTGTGTGTCTCAGATTCAGTATTGTTGAATGTATCAGGGGAAGCTATGGTGAAGTCTTTGTGGGACAAGTTAGGTATTTTGTACCAATCTAAGTCTTTGGTGAATAAAATGTTCCTACGGAAAAAGCTCTATAACCCGAGGATGAAAGATGGAGACTCAGTGACAGTGCATCTGAACACATTTAATATTGTGGTAAGTCAGTTATTATCTGTTGATATTAAAATTTCAAATGAATATAAGTGCATTAGTTTGTTGTGTTCTCTACCAGATTCGTGGCATAGGTTGGTTATTGCAATAGGTAGCAATACAACTGCCTTGTAGTTTGATGAAAAGTCTCATCCTTGCTGACGGAGGAGATGAGACGAAAAGAATATGGAGAGCCAGAATGGTGATTCCTTGTCTGTACGAGGATGGTCGCAAAACAAAAAAAAAAAAATTCATCGAGTGGGAGATCTAAATCTATAAGGATATCTAAATCTCCAGGAAAACTTGTAAAGGTGGTGTGCTAAAAATGCGGAAAGGAAGGGCACTAGAAAAGGCACTATAAATTTAAAGCTCCTGATAAAGGAAAGGGATCTGATGATGCTCCTTCTGTAGAGTCAAAAACCACCTTAGATGAAGGTGGGGATGTGTACTTGGCTTCCTCAGTACACATGTAGATCACGAGGCATGGTTGATTGACTCAGGTGAAACCTTTCACTTCACTCCCCATAGAAAATGGTTCTGCGAGTATAAGAAATACGATGGTGGTGATGTCTTCTTAGGGGATGATACGAAGGCTAGAATCACTAGTCACAGAAAAGTAAAGTTGAAGTTGCAAGGTGGAAGGGTTAGAACACTTATGGGTGCTCTCCATATTCCTGCACTGGCCAGACATCTGATTTCTGTAAGAAAGCTAGATGATGCATGTGTAAAAATAGTGTTCCAGAAGGATACCTGCAAGATGGTTAAGGGAGCACTGATATTGATGCGGGGAGCTCGGATTAGAACTCTGTACAAGCTGCAAGGTAGCACTATTGTTGATGGGTGCAACAGCTCTGTGGTTCCTGAAAATGGAGTAGAAAATCTAGTGGTCTCTGGAGAGAAGACCATGATCTGGCATCAAAGGCTTGGACATATTGGAGAGAAGGGCCTTCGACTACTTCATGGTAAAGGTATGGTAGAAGGTATGAGTAATAGCTCTTTGGATTTTGATTTCTGTGAAAACTCTGTATATGGGAAGCAGAATTGGGTGAGATTCCCCTTTGGTGGTAAGAGGGTGAAACAAATATTAGAACTTGTGCACAGTGATGTGTTTGGACTTGTGAAGGTTCCATCACTGGGTAAGTCTATGTACTATGTATCATTTATAGATGACTTCTCAAGGAATACATGGATATATTTCCTTAAGAACAAATCTAGAGTCTTTGATAGGTTTAAATAATTTAAGGCTGTGGTGGAAAACTAGTGAGAGAAGAAGATAAAGGTGTTGAGGATAGATAACGGTGGAGAGTTTTGCAATAAGGAATTTGAAGAATTCTATAAGGAGTGTGGTATAGCACGGCAGAAGACTACTCCATAGACACTGAGAAAAATGGAGTTACAGAAAGAATGAACAAGACATTAATGGAAAGAGAAAGAAGCATGCTCAGTGGTGCCACGTTAGGATGGGAATTCTGGGTAGAGGCAGTGGAGACAACTTATTACATGGTCAACAGATCACCTTCATAAACGTTGGAGGACAAGACTCCACAAAAGGTATGGACTGGTAAGAAACCATCTCTTTCACATCTGAGGGTATTTGGATGTGATGCATATGTACATGTTCCAAAGGAGAAACGAACCAAGTTGGATAGTAAACATGAAAGGTGCATCTTTATTGGGTATAAGGATGGTTTAAAGGGTTATAAGCTTTGGAACCGAGTATCAAGGAAGGTTGTTTACAGTCGAGATGTGGTGTTCAGAGAGGTAAAATATGTTATTAAACATGAAGTCGAACCAAAGGAGCGTGAGAAGATAAAATTTGAGCTTAAGGAGGAAGAATCAGACTCTACAACAGAGGAGGAATCATAAGATGAAGAGCCACAAACTCCGAGTGTGAGAAGATCAGTTCGTGAAAGAAGACAACTAGAAAGGTATAGTCCATATGCTTTCTGTTCAAATTTTTCTTTATCTATTACTGATGATGATCTAGAACTGTGAAGGAAGTAGTAGATTCAGAGGATGGAAAACTCTGGAAAGAGGCCATGGTTGATGAAATGGCATCTTTGCAGAAAAATGAGGCTTGGGATCTGGTGGAGTTGCTGGCTGGAAGGAAACCCATTGGCAGCAAATGTGTGTTCAAGAAGAAGACAAATGCAGATGGAAAGGTGGAGAAATACAAAGCTTAGTTGGTATTAAAAGGTTATTTCTAGGTGCGAGGAATTGATTTAGGTGATATTTTTTCTCTTGTTGTCAAGGTAGCTTCTATTAGATTACTTTTATCTATTGCTGCTGCTTTTGATTTTGAGGTAGAATAGATGGATGTGAAGACAACATTTCTTCATGGGGATCTGGAAGAGGAGATCTATATGAAGTAACTTGAAGGTTTTTCGGTGAAGGGTAAGAAAGAAATGGTATGCAAGTTAGACAAGTCTTTGTATTGGTTAAAACAGTCACCAAGGATGTGGTATTAGAAATTTGATACATTTATACGAGGACTTGGCTTCACCAGAAGCAAAACAGATCACTGTGTTTATTTTAAATTTATTGGTGACCGTGTTATTTATCTGGTCTTGTATGTGGATGATGTGTTGTTGGTTGGAAATGACAAAGAAATTATCCAGGATTCGAAGACCCAATTGTCCTCCAAATTCGACATGAATGATCTTGGTGCTGCAAACTATATTTTGGGCATGGAAATTAAAAGAGATCAGGCATTGAGGAAGCTCTGGTTAAACCAGAGGAAGTATTGTTAAAGCTCTCCTCTTTTCAACATTTTATATAATTCGTGGTTCTCCTTCCACTTTATTAATGATGATGATGTTGTGAATATTTTGGGATCGTATTGGGTACATGGTTGTGGTTTCCTCTATTTATATCCCTGCCATGTGGCCTTTGATCCATACCTAGAATTTCCATGAAAGAAATTGGAATTGGCTAAATTCCCTGGTTTAACCCTCTTAATTTGGTCACATGAATCACTGATGATGATTGACAATTCCATTGGTAAATTTTCTTTCCTGGAGAATGAGACTATTAAAATGAGATAAATGTATCACATGGCCTTTGGTGTAGGTGGAATTCGCTACTGGCCTTCATGGAAAGGTGGAGCTTAATTGGGGTGGATTCTCTAATAGGGAGTGAATTAACGATTGGACAATTCCTTTTCTCCTCCTCATTTGTCATAATGTTGGACATCTTATTGCCGAGTGCCCTTATAGATTTGGAAATTGGAAATATGGAATATTAGAGATTGTTTATGATGGGGTTGTCTATTGGCATGTGTACACTCTCCAATGAATTAGGATATTGGCCAACGCTCTCTCTCTTGTAAGTTTAAAATCACAGCATCTATGACATGTCTTGAGTAACATATTCATAATTATTTAATATGGAGTGTCGTTTCTCTTAATAATTCTACATTTCTTCCTTTAAATATTGTTTCTCTCGATATTCAACAACCACATTCTGATTGTATTGAACATTCTTCATTGTTATATGTACTTGAAATTTATCTCTTTTCATAAAATTTTGAATCCACCCACACTCTATCTTTTCATGTGAATGCGATGACCTTCATTATTGATGACTCATTCATTATCAGTCTTGACCCTCCTCACATTAAATTTGGGACTTTTTCTAGGGACCTTTCTCCTACTAATTTAGTGGGGAGTAATATTGAGTTTCTTCACCTTCACCCTTAAATCCACCTAGATACCTTGTTGATTCATTCATCCTCCTCTCCTATGATTTCTATTAGTCCCAATTCCATTGTAATGTGACACTTATGAAGGAATGGTGTTCAAAACCCTTGAATTTTTCAAATGGGGTTGATACTGATCTTCACAACGATTTTACAACACTAGATCTTGTTCCACATATTTTAATAAATCATCTTTTGTTAGTTATTTCTCTCCTATTCAGGCCCTTAGAGGTTATTTTCCTAATTATGAAGGCTTACCATGATAATCATTTCTTAAAACACTAGGGGCTTGGGGAGTGCCCGGAAAATCCTCTTACTCCAACAATTGATTGGGGTTAATCACCCCTCTATTATCCTTTTTCAAGAGATGTTGATGATTGGAGACAAAATTTGGCCCGTTTTCCTCTACATCTTTTCTGGGTGGCAAGTATGTGAAGTGGATGCTTTGGGTTTATTTGGTGGTCTTATGGCTTTTTAGGATCCTAAGTTCGTGAATTTTATTGCACATAAATCCTTTGCAGGTATACTCCTATTTATTTTCATTAGGGGCTCGAAGGATAGATTTAATATTCTTAATACATATGCGCTATATTCTTCTAGAATATACTTCTTGGATAAATTAGAATCCTGCAGCTTATTAAAGATGGGATTCCTTATTTTGGTGGGGGATTTGAGCCTCACCATTCAAGATAATGAGGCCTGTGCGGGATCATTGTATAATGGACCCATTGGCAGGGTACTTCAGTGATATTTTTGGTAGGAACCACTTGGTGGATAATTTTTCAGCTCCCTTTATTCTGACCTAGACAAATGGATGGGCTAGGTTCGTAAGCATCGCTGAGGTACTTGACTGTTTCTTGCTTCTTGAAAATTTGGTGAAGTTATTAGGGTCCATGAAATCTTGGGTTATTCCATCCCAAATTTCAGACCATTTTCATATTATATCGAGTGGTAGGTAGATGAGGATTGCGGTGGTATCCCATTCAAATTTAATCACCATTGCTTAAAATTTCTTGAATTTGATTTATTAGTGCATACTTTTCGGGCATTAGGATTGAGCACCTTGATCACATATTATTAGGAATTATTTGGATTAAGTTGAGGGCTCTTACAAATTGTATCAGTAACTAGATTCAAAATAAAAATAGGAAGCATATTGATGAAATTTTGCTATTGATAAAATACTTGGTACTTTGGCTTATCATTCACATGTAGATTATTTCTCGGTGGTGCATCAATTATGATTTTTGGATTTAGAAAAGAGGAAGAATGCAAATTTTCAATTATAGGATGAGGAGTGTAAACTAAAATTTCATGCTCTCTAGGTATTGAGAGGATACAATAATACAAAATTGTTTGATAATTATGCAACGAAGTGCCGCAGGGAGAACTCTATCTGGGAAATTCAATATATTTATGGTAATTTCTTATCTACTGTTCCTGACATTGAGGATGAGGCATTGAGATATTTTTCAATAAATATCGAGTTAGAGCAGAGGTGGATATTGTACAACTAATGGGGGTCATTGATTCATATCCGACTATTTTTTATGCTAACATAAATACTATGTTATTTCATCCCATTAGAATGTAAGAATTGCAGGCTACGATGGAATCCTTTTCTCGCGATAAAATCCCTTGGCCTGATGGCTAGACCATTGAATTATTTTTACACTTCAAAGATATTATGCGCACCAATATATTGGCGACTACATAATAATCTCGAAAGATTGGTTATATCCTTGGAGATATTAATTATATCTCTCTTTGCAACATCTTATACAAAATTATTTCTAAAATCATTATTAATAGGCTAAAACCTGCACTGTCACATGGTAGCTCCCAAGAAGAATTGGATTGTATGGGGACCTTGTAGATAGATGGAATATCTACGCCCTATACCTTGAACATGTGAGCATGTTTATCACTAAAAAGGAGGATAAATATGTATGGAATGACAATTTGGTGATGGGTCAAAATAAATGGAAGAGAGGCATATTGTTACATTCCCCCTGCCCCCTTGTTCTTTATTCCTCCATAAAATTGTTTATGCAAATATGGAAGTGGAATATTCCAACAAAGCTACAAGTCTTGGCTTGCCTCATTTGGAAAAATATAATCTTGACATAAGACAATTTTTTCTCTAGAGTACACAGTGGGATTAGTTGTTATTTCAATTGTATGGGGTGGATGGAAGACCCAACTCATTTATTTCTTTGATGATCCTTTGACAAATTATTTTGGAATGGTGTATTTAATATGTTGCATTTACAGGGAGATTGGAATTGCTCTTCTATGGTTAATTGTATTCAGGGTTGTATAATTGAATATAAAACATTCAAACCACTTCCTATATACATTATGTGGGGAATTTGAAAAGTCAAAATTCACCCATCTTTGAGAACAATTTGCCTACTATCTGGAAGAGGTGTGTTTGCATCATGGCATATTATAGGGAAGCAAATTTTGGTAGATGCGCACCTACTGTGAGACTCATTTGTCCTCCACTAACTTTCACACCCTTTTTGTAGGGTTATTGCGATGGTGCAACTAAGGATGGGATTTTCGATCATGGTTACATCATCATTTTGGCGACCACTATGTACCATATATGCTGGAATGGGAGTAATGGGAAAAATATACGAGATGGCATTCTAGCACTTTTGTGAATTATTTTTTATGCATGCAAGTTTGGGTTGGTACAATTGGAAGTCTTCGGAGATTTACAAGAAGTTGTGGAGTGGGTTTCTAATATATATACTTTCTTCCTGTGACTCCTTTTCAAATGGTTGGGTAGAATTCAGAAAATCATGGAACACTTCACTAATATGAAAATTACATATACATGCAGGGAATTCAGTTCGATTTCCAATAGGTTATCTAAGGATGGTATTTTTCTACCTTTTGGTATGTTAGAGTACACATTCTATACAAATTCCATCTATCAACATAGTGGAAAATTTTCCATTCACCAAGCATTAGTCCTTGTTACTACAAATCATGGAATGTTGGGTTAAAATATGTTTTTTCATAAGAGGAATATGTGGAACAATGATTATAACTACCTTTTTAGGGTTTCTTTTTTATTAAGGTATAAGTATTGGGATACTTTCTTAAACTGCGGAGGTATTTTGATGTAATTTCTTTTTGCAATGCAACATTCCAACTAAATTTGGATGGACATGTGACCTATGATATATGTAAACAACATGTTATATCTAATATTACACTAATTTATTTATTTATTTATTTATTTTTATTTTTTTCGTGAAAAAAAGAATAAGGTAAAAGAAGGCAATGAGGTGAACACTTGAGACAGAGCTTTAGTTGTAGCTTGATCACGAGCTTTTGGCTCCAAAGGAAGAACATCAGGAAGTTTTGGAGTATCCACAAGCAAAGGAGGAGAGAGTCGAGACATCCACCCAAGAAAAGACATCCAAAGAAGGAAGGAAGCAGAATAGGGAAGCTGACATATTATTGTAGGATACTAAAGAGAATGTGGGAGCACAAACATCACAATGCAGGCAAAGAAGGTCACTGGATCGATACATTGGCTACATGGCTTTGATGAGTGATATTATAGAGACAGAGGCATCATCATTCGAGGAAGATGTAGAGTAACCAATATGGGTTGAGGCTATGTTAGAGGAATATGATTCCATTGTCAGAAACAATGTTTGGGAAGTGGTCCATTGATGAAGAGACAAATCAACGATTGGTTTGAGATAGATTTACAAGGTAAAGCATGCAACATATGAAAGAATAGAGAAACAAAAGGCCAGATTTATGGCCAATGGGTTCTCTTAGGTGGAGGGAATTAACTAAGAGGAGAAATTTTCTCGAGTAGCAAGGTACTTGTCAATCAAGTCAATTCTAGCACTGCCAATGCAGATGGGGTGGAAGATCCACTAGATGAATGTGAAGACAACATTCCTGAATGGATTTATTGAGGAGGAGGTGTATATTGAGCATTTATAGGGATATGGGACCTTTGATAGAGAGTCACATGTGTGTAGACTCAAGCGAACATTGTATGGACTCAAGCAAGCACCCAGTGCTTGGTATACTAGGATCAATAACTATCTCATCGGTTTGGGCTGCACCAAAAGTGAAGCAGATGAAAACCATTATGACATTGTGGTAGAAGGTAAACTATTGATTATTATTTTATATGTTGATGAATTATTCCTTATTGGTGATGAGGAGCTAATCATATCTTGCAAGGAGGACCTTGTAAGAGAGTTTGAGATGAAGGACATAGGCCTCATGCACTACTTCCTTAGATTGGAAGTATGGAAAGGATTTGGAGAATTGTTTGTCTCTTAGGGAAAGTATTCCAACGTGATACATCAGAGGTTCCACATGGAAAAGTGCACACCATGGAAACTCCTCTAGATGGAAATTGGAGGAAAGATGATGTTATTTTAGGTGAAGTAGTGGAGGTTACCATTTACAGGTAGCTTGTGGGTTCACTTATGTATTTGGTGAATAAACGATCAGACATGGGTTATGAAGTTAACCAGCTTAGTCAAGCAATAGTTAAGCCATCCAAACTATATTGGAAGGTAGCAAAACATGTGTTGAGATATCCCAGAGGCACTACTAAGTTTGGTATTTTGTATAGACAGACAGAGGGAGTGAAGCTGCAAGGCTTCATAGATGCATATTAGGGAGGGAGTCCATCAAATAGGAAGAGCACTTCAAGAAGAATTTTGAGTGTTGGGTCCACAATAGTTTCTTGGTACAATAAGAAGTAGAGATATGTCATGATATTGGGCTCAACAGAAGAAGAGTATATGGCTGCAAGTCAAGCAACATGTGAGTCTATCTGAATGAGAACGGTGTTGGGTTGTGTTATATTCTTTCCACATAGTTAACAGGGGGTTTGAGGGGTACCCGTAACCCCACTTTATGGAGTCCGGGGCAACGCCCTAGAAAATTTTGGTTTTGGACCGTATGTTAGGTTTGGCGGACCCACCTATGGTTTTGTGCATGATTTTTGCACATGTTTTTTGGACGCGATGGTTTTTAGTCCATGGTATTGGATGCGATGGTCTTTTTTTTGGTCCATGGTATTGGACATGATGGTTTTTCGGTCCATGGTATTGGATGCTTTGGCATGTATAAATATGTATTGTAACATTGAAATGAATATAATGAAAAATCAAGCTGGTAGTCCCGGTTTTGGGATCCAGTGTGAAATCTCTGTGTATATGTGTTTTATGTGTTATTCTCTCGAATTTTTATTTTTCCCATGATTTAGAATTCGTATGCAGGTAATTTCTGTACGGGGTTAAAACCTACATTTGGTATCAGAGCTGTTTTGGCTTCAAGGGGATGCCTTTATTGCTGAGGGGTTTTGCTCGGGCCTATGGTAGACCCTGTTCAATGGGAGATCTGTGAGATCAATTGTGGTGGTGAAAGAAGATGGCGAGTAGCGGAAAGATAGATATTGAGAAGTTTAATGGTCAGAGTTTTGAGTTGTGGAATCTCAAGATGGAGGATCTATTGGCGGATAAAGATTAGTGGATTGCGGTAGATCTAGGTACTAAACCAACGGGAGAGACTGATGAAGAATGGAAGAAGTTGGATCGGAAGGCAAAGAGCACAATACGATTGTGTGTCTCAGATTCAGTATTGCTGAATGTATCAGGAGAAGCTACGGTGAAGGCTTTGTGGGACAAGTTAGGGACTTTGTACCAATCTAAGTCTCTGGTGAATAAACTGTTCCTGCGGAAAAAGTTGTATAACCTGAGGATGAAAGATGGAGACTCGGTGATAGAACATATGAATGCATTTAATACTGTGGTAAGTCAGTTATCATCTCTTGATATTAAAATTTCAAATGAAGATAAGTGCATCAGTTTGTTGTGTTCTCTACCAGATTCGTGGGATAGTCTGGTTATTGCAATAGGTAGCAATGCAACTGCTTTGCAGTTTGATGAAATAGCCTCAGCCTTGCTGACGGAGGAGATGAGACGGAAAAATATGGACAACCAGAATGGTGATGCCTTGTCTGTACGAGGACGGTCCCAGAACAGAAACAAAAATAAGTCATCGATGGGAGATCTAAATCTAGAGGGAGATCTAAATCTCCAGGAAAACCTATAAAGGTGGTGTGCTGGAAATGTGGAAAGGAAGGGCACTTCAGAAGGGAGTGTAAATCTAAAGCTCCTGATAAAGGAAAGGGATCTGATGATGCTCCTTCTGCAGAGGCGAAAACACCTCAGATGAAGGTGGGGATGTGTACTTGGATTCTTCAAGTACACATGTAGATCATGAGGCATGGTTGATTGACTCAGGTGCATCGTTTCACTTCACTCCCCATAGAGAGGTTCTGCGAGTATGAGAAATACAATGGTGGTGATGTCTTCTTAGGAGATGATAGGAAGGCTAGAATCATTGGTCGCGGAAAAGTAAAGTTGAAGTTGGAAGGTGGAAAGGTTAGAACCCTTCCGGGTGTTCTGCATATTCCTGCGTTGGCCAGAAATCTGATTTCTGTAAGCAAGTTGGATGATGTAGGTGTGAAGACAGTGTTCGAGAAGGATACGTGCAAGATGGTTCGAGGAGCACTAGTATTGATGCGGGGAGTTCGGATTGGAACTCTGTACAAGCTGCAAGGTAGCACTGTTGTTGACGGGTTCAATAGTTCT